>BHEV01014042.1:0-10133 GCA_004319985.1 Emydocephalus ijimae
GTCTACAATGCATTTTTATGTACTTTTGCAGAATCATTTTTAAAAAAAGATTATCTCACCCCTTATCTCTGAAAAAAAACATGTTTTTTTGCATCTTGTTTAAAGCTTTTATGACTTCTCTTTCCTTTCCCCCTTTCTTTCTTCTCCATTCTAACTTTTTGACCCCTTTTTGATCACTCTCTTTTGATCACCCTCTCTGTTGTATTTCTCTTTTCTGTTGCTTTCTGACATCTTATCGCTTTTTCATCTCCTTTTTCTTTTTCTTGGTTGCTTTTTTAAGTTCTAAGTTCATCTTTTCCTTGCCCCCCTTCCGCTTTTTTTCCTCCACTAAGTGTGTTTGTCCATTAAAGATGGCTTCTTCTCCTTCATCCCAGCCTTCCTGTAGTATTTCTTGGTAGGTAGAAATCGCCATTTCCAAAAAGCGAAAGATAGATCCAAACGAGCCCTTATCTTCGTTTTTCAGTTTTTGAAATTCCATTTGTAGTCCTTCAAAAGATAATGCCATTTTTTCTTTCTTTCTTTTTTAACGCAACCCTAATGTCTTTGGTCCCTTTTTTTAAAAAACAAAATTTCACAGAGATCTCAAAGTCACAAAGCAACCCAAATCAAAACAAACAGTTTCATTTAGCACTTTCTTCTTTCTATATTTTCACCTCCTGGGGTAGAATTCAAATACACACTTCCAAGATGATCTTCTAGAAGTCTTAATGTTTTTTAATCCTGTTCTTATAGGCTCAAAGCAATCTCCTTCAGTACAATCTTATAATAAGTCTTTATCTCTTCCCTTCCCCTTGTAAAAAATAAAAAGAATTTTAAGGTTTTTTTTTTTAAATCCAATGTCCAGAAATCCTTTATCCCCTGGCTTTAAATTTCAAATTGAGTTACCTTCTGTGCCCAAGTAGATTTTCCAGATCTCCGTCTGCTATTTCTATGGGGAGGGAGAGTTAAGAAAAAAAAAATTTCCCCTTAACAGCTTTAACCGCAGCTTTCCAGTCTTCTTTGGGAAACAATGTATCCTCAGGCAATTCAAACAGTTCAGTTTCCAGGGTAATTACGAGTTGTTATCGTCTCGGCTCAGCCAGATTTTCACTTCCTCCTGCATCCTCCAGCACAAATCTTACCCAGCTGCAGGCTTCTTTGTGATGGCCATTGCTGACCGCCGCTCCAACACCTTGGGAAAAAGGGGTTTTTCCGGCTGGGGAGGGGGTCTGCGACACCCCCAAACCCCTATCCGGATCCCCTCTATCTTCGGCTGCCTCTACAGGGCAGCCATATCCCCCAGACCCATTTGGATCGGGGGCACCTTGGCAGCAAGCACAGCAGGAATCGCAGACAAGCGAATTCCTGCTGCCGCCAAAGCCACGCAAAACCCTGTTGATGGAAATAATATATTGGAAGAAGATTAAAATATTGGAACAAAGATAACTTTAAGATGATGAGGCAAGAAAAATGTCATGGGGACGGGACAGTTAACTAAGTATGCTCATATCCTGGTTAGGGAGGTATTGATGAGCTTTTAAAGAGGCCATCTAAGAAATAAAAGTAAAATAAAATATAGTAAACATTAAACTGTAGAAATATAGAATTATGTACATATATTTAGAAGTAAAGTAGCTTCTTTATATTACTTATAAAGTAGTTTCTTTATATTACTTATCCTGTGGAGATAATATCTTAGTAGCTTTACAGACAGCATTTCATGATGTCGAGATGTATGAATTAGAAAGTGCTTTCCTTTCATGCAACAACGATTTATTTTCATTCTCGCTGAAATGTTGATATATATAAATAATTTAGACATCCATGTTAAATGCCAAGAATTCACTAGGAAAGATTGTGTTTTGCAAGTTGATTCTTTTCTCATGTTTTGTGTGATTTAAATTATTTATAACGTATCAGGCTTTTCATATATTATATCTAAATAAAAAGGAAAAGAGGATTAAATGTTTGTTTCTTCAATAATCAAATATTTATGCTGCAGAAAATCCAGAAAAAGAATGAAAGTGAGCAGAAGCATTGTTGATGCCCCTGTAATGTATTGTGGGACTACTTAAATCTTTCTGCTGCGTTTCTCTGAACATGAGGGAGAAGAAATGGTAGTGGTTGCTTTATTGTTTGCTTTTACAGTTTCTTTGTAAAATCAACAAAACTCCAGAGAAAATGCAGGAAGAAGAATTTCTTCAAATGGTAGTGTTTTTGTATCTATATCACAGAGGAAAAATTGTTCTCTTTACTCTTTGTTATCTTCCTCCTCATTGGTTTGTTTTTACTTCAAAGTGAAAGCAACACTGCTAAACATTCTTTTTAAGGACAGATATGTTTTGGCTACACTAGGTGTATTGTAAACCCCAAACCTGGCAATTAGTTAGTTTAATTTATTGTCATTGCATCTCGTCCATGAAATTACATTTACTTAATCCATGTCAGGGATGATGTGTTGCTCTTTACATTAGAAGAGCCATGAAGTAACATGTTAAAACAATTCCCACACAGTCTCTAGGACTCCACTAAGAATGCACTCAGTTACAGCTTAAAGGAAAAATGAGCCCTAAAGCCCCTTTCTGCTCACTCCATTCCAGCTGTTTACTACAAGTTAGAAAGAAAAACTGGTTGCTAAGAAAGTTCAAGAGCCAAATAGGATTGCTGTTGTTTTATAAACTTCAGGACTGGACTAAATAAATCTTCTCTTTTCTTATTTCAGTCACATTTTCAGTAACAATCGGTTCTAAATCATAATATAGTACTTAAAAAATTTCCCCTGTGAACATTCCTACAAACAATTGCCAAAGCAATTAAACTGTGCAGAAAGATGGTATAGAATGTCAGGGTAAAGGTACAATGTAGGATTAGTTAAATCTTCCTATTTCAGCATTGATATTACTCTCATGTTTACATCTGCAAGCCAGTGTCTTGTGTATTGTATATAGAGAATTTCACATTTGGAAATTTCTTTTTTATGTCATGTTAGTTATGTGTTGCCCTGGAACATTTGGGAAGTTTGAATGCCAGTTTTGTAGATAACTAAATTCTAAGATTGTACACTGGATGTGGATGAGGCTCAAAATCTGGGGTGGATCAGGTCAAATCATTATTTTTATAATGCAGAATAAATAGCTTTCATATACTTTGTGTCCGTTCAAAATCCTTTGTGAAGCTCGAGGCCTTTTCATTTTGGAATTTAATACAGTGGAAATGGCAGCTCCACTGAAGTTGCATGAAAAATGTATCAATCAGCTGTATTAAAATACATCATGAAGAGAGGAAGGATCAAGAAGTTTGGATCAGTGTGGTCTGCCCTCAATTTATGATGACCTTCAGAGTCAGGGATGAAAGACTATAGAGAAGGACAAAGAGAGCAAGAATGATCAGTGATACAAGACTGTCAGAAAGAGAGAGGGGGGGGCAAAATAAGTCTCAGTTATATTGCAGGGACCATGTAATATTGAGATCTTTGGAAGTGATATAGATGTTTTTCAGACAGTAGCTTCTAATGTCTGATAGTGAAAATTAGAAATAATAGTAAGAAATTGCCCTGAAAATCATGCCAGATTCAAGCAAATGTCTGAAGTGTAGCTTGGGAGAAATCAGGAGAATATCAACATAATGCATGAACGAGAAACTTAAGAGCTAGAACTTTTTTTTTTTAAGGAATAGTAATCCTAAACTAAGAATGGTTTATAATTGACTCAGGGTACTATATGCTCTCTCCTCTCAACCAGACATATTATGGCTTCCCAAAATAAGGAACAAAGGCAAAAACTGGTCCCCAGAGGAAAAAGCATTGTCTAACTTTGTGTCACACACATAAAGATTATATATTTTCAATTCATTAATTCCTTTCTTTGCAACTGATGAATGGTCATGATAATCTACTATTTGAATAATGTCTAGGAAGATTATAATTGTGAAGAATGTTGAGGTCAACTGTAGGTTAAAAAGGGGGGGAGGGACAACAGATCCAAATTTCCGTGTAATATATATACATGAAATATACATGACTGCAACATATTTACCTCTGAGTTTTTTGCTCATATTATTATGTATCATTTGTCTTTGTCATATCTATTCTAATGTAGACTCAAATGTAATTAATAGCATATCAAACAAAGTGGAACAGGCAGGATAATTGTGATGAATTGCTGACTTCAGAAAAGGGCTAAAGAGTTCCCTAATCTGATTTTAAGTGTTTGTGGGTAACATTTTGGTTTTTTTTTTAAATTTAACAGACTAATACTCTTCAAGTGCTATATACATTAAAAAGCTGTCTATATGCTTGCTTGATGGGGAGATACAGAACATAAAATGTGCACTGAGAAACTATCTTAGCAAGAGGCAGTTGAAATTGCATATTTTGGTGACAATTCCATTATTGTCATCTCCATTTCCTTTGAAAAGAATAGAATTACTGAAACTTGCCAACTGGATTTAAGAGCTCCAACCATTATGCTGAGCAAATTTTGTTCTGTTCTGAATAGTTGGAAGACAAATGAAAAAAACGTAGTGGTGTGCTAACAGAGAACACAGAACACTACCAGTCATGCTCCAATAGGCAGAGGTGATGAAAACTCACTTGCCTGCTCCTTGTTTAAGAACCTAGCCCTCTATTTTGTCTTTATATGGAAAGAAGCTGGAACAATGTTTGCGATTTTATGAAACCAAAGCTTCATGAAATCTCTGGATCATCTTCAGATATTTCTGAAATGATTCAGAGACATCTCATTGAATACAATGAGCTCAAACAGCCTCAGAGATATGATTTGAAAAGTTGTTTCAATAAATAATTTTATCTAATCTCCTTTGAATTAAATAATCCCTTTGAAGCTTTGCATAACCCAAACATATGGTTCATTACTATCTCCCACCACTTGCAATACTGGTGTGAATTTTCTATAGTATGTGATCGTTAGAAGAGTATTCCCAAATTTGGTTGCCTGCTCATTCTGGGCTTCATCTCCCACCCTTTCTCAGCCAGCATGGCTAATAATGAAAGATGATGGGAATTTTAATAAGGCACCATCTAGGGATTAAAGAATGAGAACTATTGCTTTAAAAAGAAAATGTTTTGTACGCAGACTGCCAGATCCAGGGAAGAAATGCAATCAGCTCAGTTGCTTAGCATCAACTTATTTCTATTGCAGGAAAGTGTGTAAAAGATTTCCTTGCTAATATTTTCTTACGGTTAAAGGAGAAATTGTCTTCATTGAATATTAATAACTTTTTCTGTTGTAGATGAAAGAGGTTTATTTGTGCTTGACCAGTTATGAGTCTTGAATGCAGAATACATTGTTGTAGGTATTATAGCTAATGAAGCTGCAACGAAAAGTTCACAACTATTATGATTAATTTGCTTCTTTTTTGTACAGATTTATAAACCAATCTGTTTAAAGTCTTTTTAGAATTTCTGGTGCAGAGTGTTTAATGTCAAGAAGCCACTGTCTGGCCAGTACCACTAGTAGACAACTGAGTAACATCATCAAAATTAATAGGCAACAATTCTGATTTAGGCATATTCCATAAGAAAATGAATGGAAGCTAAAATGAACGTCGAGAAGTAACTTTCTAGATATTGACACGGAGTTATCTCTTTTTTTACAGTGATATTGCTTAACGCGTTATGCGTATACAATTCTATATCAAGAATTTCAGATCAAGCATTTTACAGGGTTTTTATTTATTTATTTCATTGTCTTTCTCCTGGATGCATCTTCTTTCTATGCTATCACTTCTGGCCTTGCTTCTATGTAAAAGAGGACAATGGGAAGCGGGAACAAAACAATTCTAGTATGGGCTTGAAGTCTTAACATTTTTGTCAAGCTGTAGTTGCAGACATCTAGTGCACTCCCTATCAACTACAACCCTTTCCAGCAGCCTTTCATTCAGCAACTCTCACTTTTGGATTCTGCTTGGAGAAGCTGGGTCTCCAACTGCAAATTTCTCTTTCTCCATAACACGAATAGCATTGCCAGTTCACACTACACAAAAAACAATTATAGAAATGTCCAACCTCTTCCTTTCCCATTATTTAACATTTCTACCTTTTTGTATGTATACAGGTATGAAACAAATGTTTTGAGTTAGGCATAAAATATTACTGTGTCCATATCATACTTAAATAAGCACATATAGAATGAGTTACTTCCACGTTCATTATCCTTTATTCTCTTTAGTAATAGAAGCTCCAAACCAGTCCAAATTCATAAATCAATGATGCAATCAACAGGTGGCCAACCATTTACATATGAGGCTGATTACACATCATGTTAGGAATATTGCAGTTGCTGTTTCTCTTTCTACATTTGATTTACAAAAGCATATGTGCCATGATAACTTCTGAAAGCATGATTTAGTTATGTACTTAAGCAAAGAATGGAAACCGTAGGATTGATATATTGTAATAGAAATGTATTTTTGGAGTCACTGGATCTGAAAAAAAAGTAGCATGGACTCCCAATCCACTGAAAAGTAGAACTGAACTGAAAAATGTGAGCTTTTCAATAACAACAACAAAAAATAGAGTTTAAACTCTGTTGTTGCTTCATCGCAGTGCAGTAGGCAATAATCTGTACAATTTAAGACTTCATTCTGGGTGGTGAGAAAGATTCTAATCTAGCTGTATTGCTGTAAGAATCATTTGCCAAGACAAATGCTGTGCTGAGTAAAGGGTTAAAAATGTGGAGATGTGTGATTTACTGCTAAGTCCTTATGTGTAGCCAGATAGCAGCTCCAAGTTTCTGGTTTTTCTAAATGATGTTGCTAAACTTCAGTATGTAGTAGCTTGCTAAAAAAAAAAGCAGTAGCTGATGTGATAATAGAGTTCCTATATTAAGGGGGTTTTACACTAAATGAAAATAAATAAATTGAGAGAGTTTTTAGGCAACATGACAGGAAGCCATGCAATCAGAGGGCTGGAAGGGATCTTGGTCTTACTAACTAGTCCAACCCCCTGTAATTTTTGATTTTTGATGCAATGAGACACTCAATATTTTTCAAAGAAGGGAGGTTCTAATGATGCCTTGTAAATGCCGTGTCATGCAAATCTTTCCTAATCAATAAATTTTTGGCCCATTTCTTTTAAACAATCAAAATCTCAAGGGGCTTCTTTTTAAAAATGCTGTAGTACATTTTATGCAGCTCACTTGTTCTTCAGAAGCTGGGTCTATTCATTTGGAAAGTATCACCTCATGCTGATCAACAGTAAAACAGAATATAGATTTTCTATGTTAGTCCATCAAAGAAACAAATCTTTGAATTTCTACATTAGATCTGGTTACATTACATTCTGAGTTTGAATAATCTGATTTTTTTTTTACATTTTTTAGTCCCACGGTTATTATTTTTGTAAATAACTCAAAGTGGCAAACATACCAAATTCTCCTTCCTCCTATTATTTTCCTCACAACTGCATAAAGTAGATTAGGCTGAGAGAGAGATTGACTAGTCTGGGTTTCATACCTAAATTGGAACTAGAATTCACAGTCCCCTGGTTTCTAGTATAGGAACTTAACCACTAGACCAAACCAGTTATTTGAAACAAAGTCCTAATTAAAATGTTAGTTTCAGTAGAAATGAAAAATTAACCATTTTCTAAAAATCTGAGTCTTTTGGTTGTTTATTTATTTATTTTGTCAAACACTTCCAATATAATAGAAATAAGAATAAACATAAGTTTGAATACATGAAATAGGAACTAATCATTGGGGACAATAGGACAGGGACGGTAGACAGGATTGTGCACTTATGCATGCCCCCTTACAGACCTCTTAGGACTTAATATTGTTAGAAACCCATATTTGATTACACATTATTAAAATGCATCAGGAAAGATAAAGAAGGAAGACAAATGTATGTTAAATGTTGAACTACATTGACATTTCATTTATAGAACTGAAAACTCAGTTGAAAAAAATCCTCCGAACACAAATAGTTAAAGAACTTCCAAAGAAATGAAGAACAATGGAATGAAACACATGTCACCTCAAGTTCTACTGTAGATGAAGAGAAACAGAGAAAAGTATACAGTAGGTCATGACCTATTCTCTCTCTCTCTCTTTTTTAATAAAGTTTTATTTGGGTTTTCACACACACAATATACAAGTAAAACATCTTTTTTGAAAATAGCATGGTCCCGGGTTACACTTCTTTACACAGACACAAACTCAATTTCATGCTCATTTTTGTGTTCTATTCCATGTCTTATTACTATTTTGCATTTTCTATATAGTTTTCCCCCTCTTTTAATTTTATCAACTTTATTTTGATTATCTCATCTCAATTCAAATCATTATGTTGATACTTTTGTATCTTTTATATCATATTATATTTTGTATCATATTATCTTTTCTCATTAAACAAATTTTCTCCTGTAGTTACGAATTGGAGAATGACACCTTTATATCTTTTAATTTTATCCATTCAACTCTGATTTAAACTTCAATGTATACCTTAAGGTTATAACATTCAATATAATACATAATACATAACTTCCAATTGAATTCTGCTTGGTATATTCTTAAAATACACACTATATTCTTTAAAAAAGGATTATAAATATATATAATTAAAACCCACATTCCATTCCAATTCAGTTCCATCATTAATATTCATTAAAGTCTTTACATCTTTAACATTTCTTTTCAATTAAATATCATACTTCCTTGGGGAAACATATAATCTTTCCATAATTAATTTTTCCCCTATTTCTCTTCACTTATGTTATGAACTAATAAAATGCTTAAATAAAGATTATCAAAACCTTTGGAAAAGAGCAGGGTTCTAGCCCTGCACTTCTGATTGGCCAATAATAGCGATATCGGATTTATCCGTTCAGGAGAATCTGATTGGCTGTTATCGGGCTTCTCTCATTGGTTAAGGGGGTTAACGCTCCACGTTTCTTATTGGTTACTAGATCAGCAGCTTGCCTATAAAAGGGCTGCTGCTGCCCTAGGGTTTTGCTCTGTTCCACAATGATTAATAAAGAGTTGAAGTTCACTGTTCACCGTCTCGTCCCCGTTCCTTGCGCCCATGCGCAGAACTTAACACTGGCGACGAAGGTGGGATTCGGAGACGTCAGAGCTGACTGAACACTACAGAGCACTAAACAGAGCACATGGCTGAAGGCGCATCAACAGCGGAAACCATGTCTGGCGACACCATACCACCTGCTCCATTCGACCCAGCACAAGAGGACTCAGACTCATATATGGACCAATTCCAGATGTTTCTGGAGACCAACAACTTGAAGGATGCCACTACTGGAAAAAAGCGAGCGGTATTCCTGACTCACTGCGGCCCTACAGTATTTAAGATGGCTAAGGCACTGGCGAAACCGGCTGAGGTGAAATCCATGGACTGGGACGTCCTCGAGCCCCTTCTACGGGCCCACTATGCACCAACTATACCAACACTTGTCCGAAGACATGAATTTTACCAGAGAGACCAGCGGAAGGGAGAGAGCATTGCAGATTTCATCGCGGATCTCCGGAACCTGGGAGGCCTCTGTGGGTTTGCCGACCTCGAAGAAGCCCTGAGAAACCGAATAGTTCTGGGATTAGATGCACCAAACGTGCAGAGTAAGCTGATGGTGAAAGGCGACATCAGCCTTACAGATGCCATCGCTGACGCTACTGCCGGAGAAGCAACCAGGAAGTCAGCTGCCCGAATGCGCCACACCAATGCCCCGCTCCGCCAACTCGCTGGCGAAACCTCACCTCACCTTGAGGAACATGCAATGGCACCCACCACGAGGACCTCGAATCGTCATCAGAAAGTGATGAGGAAGAGGTCAACCGGCTCAGGTCTGAACGAGACCAACGCCACCAGCGTAACCAGAGATTGCAGTATCAATGCGCTGGTTGTGGGGCAAACCACCCATGATCAGACTGCAAATTCCTCGANAGTCGGGAACATTTGAACTACCAATGGAACAACCACTCCTATAGAAATAAACCACTAGCCCATTCAACGAAATGAGAAGAGACACACCAAACCATTACAATTGGTCACGCCTCATCATTAGACGCAAAGAAGATCCGAGTGAAGGTCGCCATCGAAGGCCAGCCCTGCGTGATGGAAGTCGATTCAGGATCATCCCTCTCGATGGTTTCCTGGAAGACCCTTAAACAATTAATCCTTGC
>BHEV01014044.1:0-10522 GCA_004319985.1 Emydocephalus ijimae
AATGCTTCTTCTCCAACACATAACCCCAAACAGCACCATGAACAAAACCCCAGCTGAACTCCTGATGGGCCGGAAACTTCGTTCGCATCTCGATTGCATCCACCCAAACTACACCCCAGAACAACCCCTGGGATCCAGCAGCAAGTGTCAGGCATTCCAGGAAGGGGACCTTGTGTTTGCAAAAAACTTCTTGGGTGACCCATTGTGGGTCCCTGCGACAATAACGCAACTTACGGGACCCCGATCCTATCACCTACAAACGGCAGACGGTAAGATGTGGAAACGCCACATAGACCAACTCCGTTCCAGATTAGCACCAGAACCTCTAGCTGGGGGAGGAAGGAACTTTGAGGCGGATGAAGAAGAAATGATAATTGAAACCCAACAGCCCACACAACCAACCAGGGGATACTCACCATCCGAAGGAGAACCGAGCCAGGGAGCGACCTCGCCACGTGACAGCACCGCGATGGAAGCGGATCCAGGGAACCTGGAAGACAGCGCTGACGAAAGCAGGGAAAGCAGCCTGGGGCCACAATCTTCACCATCCAATCCAGCTATCAGCCCACCAGAACCAGAACCAGAACCAGAACCAGAACCAGAACCAGAACCAGAACCAGAACCAGAACCAGAACCAGAACAGAATCCGGTGGAACAGCGCAGGTTGAGCAGACAGGTCAAGCGACCTGCCTACTTGTGAGAATACATCATCCCACCCCTCAGACGGAACCAAGGGGGGAGGGGTGTTATGGACTCAGCCAACGCAGTGATACAACCCTCAACAGCTTTGTCTTGCAGCAGGCTTGTAATCCTGCACTTCTCATTGGCCCGTAGATAGCGAGTCGTGATTGGTCATTTTTTGGCCAGTCTGATTGGCTGTTAACGGGACTCCCTGATTGGACGCTTGTGAAAGGGGTAGACTCAGTTCATTGGTTGTTTTGACGGCAGCCAGCTCTATAAAAAGAGCTGCTGCTGCCCAGGTATTTTGCTCTGTTCTTTCTTGTTAATAAAGAGTTGATATCACCGTTCGATATCTCGTCTCCGTTCCTTGCGCCCATGCCCAGGACGTAACACATTCGTTTTCCAGTGTAAACCATTTGTTCAGAAAGATTATTATAAGGAATGAGACTTACAGTTATTCAGTCGAATAATGTGCATTACCAGCCAGGACAATCTACAAGGACCACAACAGACAGTGGGTTCCTTCTGCTTTTACAACCAGACCTTAGGTAGCAGAACTTATAAATCTGATGGTCTAGGCCAGAGGTCCCCATCACCTGGTCCGTGGCCCGGCAATGGGTCACAGCATGCCAGAAACAGGACTACGCAAACAAGAAAAGTCTCATCCATGAGATACAAGCAGCACATGAAAGCATACCCCCTCCTGTCCTGTCATGACCCTGTTGGAGTGACAGGGAGTGGGAGAGTGGCTCCATTGGCTATGGAGGAAACTGTGGAAGGGCAAAGTCAGGCTGGGCAGAGCAGTGAAGAGATAGAACAGGAGAGAGGAAGACCAAGGCCCACCCATTCTTCATCCTAGGGCACACAGGGAAGAACAGAGAAGAGAGCAATGTGGGTTTCATGGCTTATGGATTCCCTTCACAAGGCACATCTGGAGATGAAGTTTAAAGGAGAGGCAGATGGGAGGGAGGGACTGTTGTTGGGAACAAACATTCAGTTTATCTTGTGTTGGCTGCTGTTATCTGGGTTCCTGGCATCCTCCCAACTGGTTTGATTCACTGCCTTGTTACTTCATTTCTGTATCTTGCTCTGCCAGATTTATTACCTTATTTTGCCTTGTTGGATTTATAGTTTAAAGTTTCCAGTTCACAACATTTGGACTGAAATATCTGCAGTCAACGGCTGGTGCAGGTTCGTGGGAGAGTTTTTCTCCAGACTGGAAGGTAACTAGATAACTGGGGGCTAAGTTGGAGCTAATAAAGGAACTCATTCTTATTCTCTGGCTGTGTTGCCTTTGTGCCATGCCCCAGGTCATCACAGGTCCACAGAAAAACCTCTCTTCACAGAACTGGTTCCTGGTGCCCAAAAGATTGGGGGCCATTGTTCTAGGCTAAATATTGGCTTGATGTGATTGCTTTCTCTTCCTCCTCCTCTCCCCCCCCCCCCCCCCCCCCCCCCCCCCCCCCCCCCCCCCCCCCCCCCCCCCNCCAATTGTACGCAAAGCCTGTTTCAGGCAGTGCAATCCTATCCAGTTGCGAAGATGGTAAATTCCTACATCCGTGACTTCTAAATCACAATAGCTATATTCATAATGATATGCTAAATCACCCATAAGAACATCAAAAATTACATGTTGTCAAAGCCAGTCAATAACTACTGCAATATTCTCTTGTTAGTTTCAGGGTTTTACATTTTTCATTTGGTTAACAATTTACTTTGATCACTTTCAAATTTCCTCCAGTCCTGCTGTTCCACGATATTCTAAACAGTGCAGATGACATTTTATTGTAAATCAGTGGTGCATAGTTCTTTTTGAGCTGTTTTATTTATGGGTCAAAGAAATCAGTCGAATTCTTTTTCAAAATATTCTCTCATGCTAATTGCTTCTTAATGAAGCCCATCTTATTAGTGCAAAATTTCTTAAAAGATGCTTCACAGGCAAAAGGCCACTGTTCCTCACTCCCCCTCAGCCTAATATCTTGTAGTCATTGTTGATTAATGGAGCGGCTTTCGAGCCATTATATGAACTTTGGGGACTTGACTTTTTTCTCAAATCAAGAAGACTAATCTAGGTCTCATCTGAACTGGAGAATCAAGAACACTGCATGCACCTTTTAAAAAAGTGAATGAATAAGGGAAGATGTGGCTTGAATATTAATAATTCTTAAATAGATTAAAAGAAGTTAGAAATCCAAACATCTTAAACAGGGGTGGCAGTATTGCTATGAGTCAATACAAACTTTTTGCATTTGGTGTACTGCATTCCAAGATAACAGAATAACAGAGTTGGGAGGGACCTTGGAGATCTTCTAGTCCAACACTTTGCTCAAGCAGGAAGCCCTATACCATTTCAGACAAATGGTTGTCCAAACTCTTATTAAAAAACCCCAGTGTTGGAGCATTTATAACTTCTGGAGGTAAGTTCTTCCACTGATTAATTATTCTGACTGTCAGGAAATTTCTCCTTAAGGTGGTTCTCTTTTTGATTAGTTTCTACACATTGTATGTTGTCCTGACTTCAGGTGCTTTGGAGAATAGGTTGACCCTTTATTCTTTGTGGCAGCCCCTTAGAGATTGGAATATTGTTATAATGTTACCCAGTGGTGCGCTTCAACCAGTTCTCACCACTTCGGGAGAACCGGTTGTTAACTTTCTGAGCAGTTTGGTGAACTGGTTGTTGGAAGAAATCATTAGGGTGGAGAACCAGTTGTTAAATTATTTGAATTCCCCAGTCCTTCTTTTCATCAAACTAAACATACCCAATTCCTGCAAACGTTCCTTGTATGTTTTAGCCTCTCTTCCCATTTGATATTGGGATATTGCTGATTTACATTACTTTTACTTCTGCCATATTAATTGACATTTATGATCACCCTGAAGGCCAAAAAGTAAAGTAGAAGTACATCATAAAAAACATAAAATAACATTTGTTTTATATGCTTTACATTAAATTACTACTTCTTAAGTTAATGCATATCATTAAGCAGTCATGTTGTGATTAACAGAAGCTACTGCCAATATGAGAATAAATGTGCTTTTGGAGAAGGAAAGCTTCTCCAATAATTTTCCTACTCCAGCAAAAGATCTGTAGATATCTACAGATTGATAATCCTCAGGGTTACCAGTACCTTGAATTAGTATTAATATCAGTCTTTTATTGCCTTCCTCAGATCCTTTTTCTGACATCCCCTTGTTTCTCTGTCTTTCCATTTCTCCATGAAAAAAAGGTAGCTATTTTGTGATTGTTTCAGCAAATGACTAAGTTTAATTTTTACTTGTACAGGCAGAAAACAATATTCTAACTGAAGAATCACTAAGAAAAAACCCATATCCTACCCAAACTGGCAGAGCAAGCTACTATATATAAATAAGCAACCAGGGAATTTGGAACAATAAAATCCAAATTACTTGTAAAAGTATGGGAGAGAGAGAGAAAAAAAGGATAATCCTTAAAAAAGAAGTTGTACAAATTATACAGGTTCCAATTCCACCAAAACATCTAATTGATCTGTGTCAGAAATTTGATAAATTCCATGCCCTTAGAGACAGCTCTTAAATACAAATTTGACCCAATGTTGTCAAAAAGTTAGAAAACAACATCCATTCACTTAAATATATGCACACAGAGACTTCAGTTTTCATCATTGAGAAGGGGGATAGTGTTATTTATAAGCATTTTATTGAGTTATAGAGTATTATAAAATGCAAAATGCAAAAGCAAATAGAAGTATAGTGAGGGGGAGGGAGAAAAGAGGAAAAGAAAAAAAAGCATAGTGTTAAACCTGTGTTCCCCAACCAGGGTTAAGGAGACAAGCTAAACAGAATGTGCAGCGTTAGTCAGATAGGCATACAGATAAATGTGTGAGATAAGTTTGTATGTTCGTTAACATACAGTATAAAATAACAGATATGCTTGTGCTATCAAAAATATAGTTTATTCCATTTAGAGTTTATAGCATAGTCAAAATAACAGTCCATTAGTCATGTATCGTTTTAGTCAGTCCATTCAAGGATATTCAGTTAGCAAAGTTCATGTAGAATATCCAATGTCAGTTCACTTACAATAAATCAACAGTCCTTTCTCTCTCCCGTTCGAGTAAGGAAAACGCAGTCTTGAATCCAGTAATTAGGGATCATCAAGCCAGAGAGAGAGCAAGCTGCCGTTGTCTTGCTTCTTTTATGGTGCTATCACAACCACTCCCTTAATTACATTCCTACAGTTAAAGTTGCAGACACTTTAACTCATAAACCATGATAACATATTTATTATTTTACCAAAACCAGTTAGGGTAAACAATGTTATCCCTAACATTCTCCCCTTTTAGGTAATAATAATAATATAACTATTTATACTTTTAAATTATAGTTGTTACAAGTTTCTTTAAACTTAATTACTCCTTGAGCTTTTGTAAATTGGTCTACAATGTTTTCTTCTGTCATGCAGTATTCCAATTTAATTAGCCCATTTTTTACAGATTCTCTAACATTTAAGTATCTTAAATCAGTATGCTTTGATCTAGTTTTTACAGCAATACTAGTAGCTAACTTTATGGCTTCCTGGTTGTCCTCGTACACAATAATGGAATCTTCAACAGTTACAACCATGTCTAATAATAACTGTTTGTACAGAATTAAGTCAGTGCATAGTAATGACAGACATGAAAATTCTGCTTCCATCGTGAACAAGCTGATATGCTGTTGTCTGATTGACCTCCACCCTATTAGTGTCTTACCAAATAATATAGCCATCCCAGAGGTTGATTTTTTAGTGTTTATGTCAGTTGCAAAACTTGCATCTGCATAGAAGCAGAGAAGCATAATGGATTGTTCAAAGCAAGGTTCTATCTTGTAACTAATTTGAAATTATTTGTCAAAATGGCCCAACGTGAAGTGTTTTTTTGTCCAGTGAGATCTGACCTTTACTCTGTTATATATATTCCTAATGCTAGCTTTAAAAACAAACAAAAATGATGGGAAGAGGCTAGGTATATAATCTTCTAGAAAGAATTTGTCTGATTATTATTGGAAATTGATCTCTACAGTTAACCCTTGACTAATAACTATTCATTTAATGACAATTTGAAGCACTGAAAAAAGTCAATTCACAATAGCCTTAAAATAGCAACAGTTGATGTGTCTCAAAGCATAGAGAACAGTATAAATGCACTGATTTGGGAGATTGACTTCAATGGGAGGTGGACTAGAATTTGGTCATATGTGAAAACTGTTTTGATATCTTTCAGTTTCAAGGTATTCATTATGTTATGTGATGCCATTTCTAAAAGATAGAGAAAATAAAAACAAAGGTCAGATCATTTTTCTATATTTCTTGCCATTAAAAGCACTCTGATGAAGTAGGATATAATATATTAATACTGCTGCAAAAGCAGAAAAAAAGTAAAATAATAAACACTTGTTTTCCTTGTATTATTTTCAGGGGTTATGGATATATGGTCGTTGTATGTGTCACACAAACACAAACACACACAAGCCACACACAGTTGTATACTTAATACAGGCAGATAGATAAATAAATAAACAAATAAACAATGCTTTTGTAATGGTGTGAGTTTGCACAAAGCAGTGGAAATAAGTGGAGCTGGTGCAGACTGGTAGAGATTTTGCCATGAGAGGAAATGAAATAACTTGGGTTGCCTAGGGTTGGTAATTGGCAGCATCTAGAAAAGAGAAAAAATTGTAAACATGAGGAAAATAAGATAATGAGAACACAGCATCAGGTGAGGTGTTTCCTATTAGACAACGGAGAACTTGTAAGGGAATCAGAATAAGGGAAATGAGAGGTCACCCTGGAGACATGAAAAGAAAAAATGAGATCCAGAATTTGAAAAAAGATATAAAACACAAGGAATTCGAGCAGAAAAATTTGTACACAGGCTGAAGGGCAAGAGAAGACTTTGGGACTTTATCACACAGACAAACTTAACTATATATTCTGGAAGAAAGAGCTAGGAAAGAGAAAAGAAAGTGCTTGGCTTAGGAAAGCAACCAGAAGAAATGAAAAAGAGTTAGAGATTTAAAATGAGATAGGAAGATTACTTGAGAATAATGGAAGAAAGAATATAAGCTTTCAAGTGGAAAAAGAATTCCTCAGTAGTCATGTACTGAACAAGACAAAGGGAGATAAGAAATAAAGCAGTCTAGTTGGGAGAATACAGTAAATGACAGAATAATTACTCAGGAACAAGAGAAAAAAACCCATAAGGCTTTTCTCCCTAAAGTAGAACTTTAGGAAATCTGCCCAATATATCCAATGGAGAGAAGTGAAGAGTTGGAGGAACATCCCGTGTGTGAGACATTGGAGGAGTGGATCATGATTGGAAGAACCAATGAGTATCCCATTATATTTAAATTGTGAACCTTGAGAAGATATGAGAAGAATCCCAAAGAGGCAAGTGATAGGAATAGAAAATCCTTCCATGAGACTTCAGCAAGACTATTATAGTTATTAAATTGTGTGAATATGTTTCAGATTTAAGAAGGGCAAGAGTTTAAAAGAAGCCTGCTTTTTTTATTTGACAGCAAAAAGAATAAGAGACTACTTTTTCCAAGAAAATAATGACAGAGTCAGAGGTGAATAGGGTCAGGTGGGATGAAAAGAGTCATTCCTATTTAGTGCAATGGCTATGTTCTTTTAAGTTGTAGTTCCATATGTCTTGTTCTAATTCAGATAATAGGCTAGACTTATTTTCACCCTTCTGAAAAGAGAAAATTAAGTTGTTGTCCTTGGGACTTACTGGAATTTCCAGGGATTAGATTTCTCTATCACTGCATGTCAGGAAACATATGCATCTATGGTTCAGACATGATTGCATAGCTATTATATTTATAGGTCTCTGAATGTTAACATTCTGGCTAGGGGGCACTCAAATGCTCCCGGTGTTTTGGGAAATTGCATCAACCAATCAGCAGGATGTGCACCTCCATTGGGATTTAGGAGGTATGCATGTTGGCCCATCTGAAGCTCTCTACTGCAGGGCTGTCAAACTCCTGGCCCATGGGCCCGGTGCATCATGTGATGGCCATGGCCATGCCTCATTTAGTAAAGTAGGGGAAAGTCCTGATACATCATGTGACACCACCATTATAACATGGGTTTGACACCCCTCCTCTACAGCCTGTACTTCAGAAGTGGTATTCAGCAGGTTCTGGCCAGTTCTGGAAAATCAGTAGTGGAAATTTTGAGCAGTTTGGAGAACCAGTAAATACCAGCTGTAACTGGAGATTTCCCACCAAGCCATGCCCACAGAACCAGTAGTAAAATAATTTGAATCCCACCTCTGCTCTGCTTATCTATCAATTCCTTCACAGCATAGGTAAGAAGTGATGCCTACACACAGTTGCAGGAAACTCTAAATCAAGTTTGACTTCCCTCAAAGCCATTTGTTTGCTTGGAGAGTTACCAACACTTTTGTCCTGTAACCAGCTTTAGATAAGAATTAAAAAGGAAGCAGCTATTATTTGAGAGCATAGAGTTTTCCCGTAAAGCACTTTCTGGAACTCAGAACTAGCCACCAGAAAAGTACAAGGCTCCCCAAAGAGAGCTAACACTTTTTCATCCCTCTCTTTTATTTTTTTATTAAGAAATACCTAATAAAAAAAGATTAGTGCCATGTTCCACACCTTGTAAGTAAGTTGTTAATTAAAAATAAAGTATCTTTAGTTTTGCTGATTAAAATACAAAACTGTATATTGGCAGTAGTAAAATGACAATGACCCAAAATCCATGAAGGAAAAGTAAAAGGATTAATGAAGACTATACCAAATAAAGCAAACAAGGAAAATATTAAACAACGGAATTAGCCAAGGGATGGGGGAAACATGATGTGTTTAAAAAATAATTACAAATGTTGTTCTCTAAACAGCAGAAATAACACAAGAGTTAGCCAAGATCACCAGTTTTTGTCTTTTCCCAACCACTGACATGAAATCTCCACCAGAGTTTTCTGACACCTGCCCTACAGTTATATTATCTGGCTTCATGGGTTTTCATCAAATGTTGAACTGATCATTTGACTTAGACAGCCACTGACAGCACACGGAAGATACAGCAGACAGGTCTCACAAAGTTCTATCTGCTATACAATGTTTAAGCTCTGGAATTTATGTCAAATAAGGAGAAAACATGGTAGGAAATAGAATATTCTGGAGGATGACATGGCTGCTGATCTGAACCTTGTGTATAAGCAGAATATTTATCAGGTAGTAACCATAAAGCTTTCCCGCTGAGAATGTCTGTATATTTTCCCAAAGCATCTGTCACTCATGTACAACTGTCTTTCAGTCTTGGAATTCGTTTTCAGCATCACCAAGCAGTTTCCTCACCTGCTGACCACCAATTATCAGCGTGATAAACTGCCAGTACTGTTTTCTGAAATCTCTCACAGTCACATTGCTAGGATCCAGAAACAACATGACATGACAGCCGTGAAGCTTCATCTCCCCCACATAATTTCAAGGAACAAGAACACTTGCTCAAGGAAAAGAGCAACTGCTGCTACTAAGGGAAATAGCTAAAGAAAGACATTTATTTCATTCGTCTGGCATGATGAAAAGGTAATAAAACATGGCCCCATAGTTACTTGAGTTATATAGCAAGAGAAGAGAAGAGAAGAGAAGAGAAGAGAAGAGAAGAGAAGAGAAGAGAAGAGAAGAGAAGAGAAGAGAAGAGAAGAGAAGAGAAGAGATGGAAGGGACTTAGGAGGTCTTCTAGTCCAACCCCCTGCTTATGCAGGAAACCCTATACTATTTCAGACAAATGATTATCCAATCTCTTCTTTAAAACTTCCAGTGTTGGAGCATTTACAACTTCTGGAGGCAAGTTACTCTACTCATTAATTGTTGTAACTGTCAGGAAATCTTTCCTTAGTTCTAGGTTGCTTCTCTCCTTTACTAGTTTCCAGCCAAAAAATGTACAAGGTTTCATAAGCATTTTACTTCTGCTTTCCAACTACAGGCACAATTCACAAGAGCTTAGTCTATGAGGTAACACAAAGTGTTAAGTTTGAAGCAAGGGCGAGAAAGAATGGAGACGAGCCGGTGAGAACGGTGAACTTCAACTCTTTATTTACATGGTGTGACAGCTCAAACTGGACGGCTGCAATAGCCTTCCTTATATAGGCAACCCAATGACTATTTTAACCAATAACAATCCAGGAGCGCTAACTCCATTAACCAATACGAATGCCCCGTTAATGGCCAATCAGATTCCCCTGAATGGATTAATCCGATCCTGCCATTAACAGCCAATCAGAAGTGCAGGGCCAGAACCCTGCACTTGACTCCAAGCTCAAGATAACTTTATTTAATCTTTATGCATTCACAACACCCCTTCCCCCTGGCTTCTGTTTACAGGGCACGGTCACATAGTCCTTAAGGTAGGATGGTTGCTTTATTAGTCTGTTTGATTTTCGCTGTGCGTTTTGCATTTGACTGCAATCTCACTGAGGTAGCTCGTTGTTTGACGAAGGGGTTTTGTCTGGTTCAGAGTTCATGTTTCCGTTGTCACCAATATTTTCGGCAACTTCCTGAGGTGGACTTACTCCCATTCCTGGTTCCAGTTCCCGTGTCTCTGTTTCGCTATCATTCCTTTCGAAAGGGTTTTTCTCTAGTTGAAATTCGTCTTCTTCTGTATCTCCCCCCCCCTCAGTTTGGTCATAAGGGAATTCAGAAGTGCCTGACTGGAGCCGTGATCGTAATTGATCGATATGGTGCTTCCATAGTCTATCGTCAGGGCACTGTGCAAGGTAGGATCTTGGGCCGGTTACACGGATTACTGTCGCTTCTACCCACAGCGGATCGCCCGATAGGTTTTTAGCATACA
>BHEV01014045.1:0-20609 GCA_004319985.1 Emydocephalus ijimae
TGCCTATATAAAGGGGCCGTTGTGGCTGTAGAGCTGAGCTGTTTTCACCATGTTAATAAAGAGTTTGAAGTTCACTGTTCATTGACTCGTCTCCATCCTTGCACCCATGCGCAGAACATAACACTGGCGATGAGGATGGGATGTGGAGACATCAGAGCTGACTGAACAATGAAGAACGATAACAGAGCACGTGGCTGAAACGCACCAACGGCAGAACCATGTCCGGTGGCGTCATACCACCCGCTCCATTCGACCTGGCACAAGAAGACTGGGAATCATATATGGATTGCTTCCAGATGTTTCTGGAGACCAACAATTTGAAGGATGCCACTACTGGAAAGAAACGGGTGATATTCCTAACTCATTGTGGGCCAACCGCATTCAAGATGGCCAAGGCACTAGCGAAACCGGCAGAAGTGAAGTCTATGGACTGGGACGTCCTCGAACCCCTGCTGAGGGCTCACAATGCACCGACTGTACCAACGCTCGTTAGAAGGCATGAATTTTACCAGAGAGATCAGTGGAAGGGCGAAAGTGTTGTTGATTTCACAGCGGATCTTCGGAATCTGGGAGGCCTATGCGGGTTTGCTGACCTAGAAGAAGCCCTGAGAGACCGAATAATTCTGGGATTAGAGGAACCACACACCCAAAGCAAGCTGATGGCGAAAGGCGACATCAGCCTTGCAGATGCCATTACTGAAGCTACTGCAGCAGAAGCAACCAGGAAGTCGGCTGCCCGAATGCGCCGCACCCACGCCCCGCTTCGCCAACTCACCAGTGAAGTTTCACCCCACGTGGGAGAACGGGCTACAACAGCCCACCACGAGGACCTCGAATCGTCATCGGGAAGCAATGAAGAAGAGGTCAACTGGCTCCGGTCTGAACGAGACCAATGCCAGAAACCACAGTACCAATGCGCTGGTTGCAGGGCAAGGCACCCCCGATCAGACTGCAAATTCCCCGACGCGCTCTGCCATGTGTGCGGGAAAAGAGGCCACATTGAACGGGTCTGTAGAAGCAAACTAGGACCCAGCCAGCCCCCAAGGGGGTCTAACTATCGCCAAACTACAGGAAGCCGTCCTGTAAACAAGAACCCTTGAATCACCAATGGAACAACCACTCCTACAGAAACAAACCCTTAAACCACTTAACGAAGCGAGAAGAAGCTCACCAAACTATTACAATCGGTCACACCTCATCTCTAGATGCCAAGAAGATCCGAGTAAAAGTGGCCATAGAAAACCAGCCCTGCCTGATGGAAGTCGATTCAGGATCGTCCCTCTCGATGGTTTCCTGGAAGACCCTCAAGCAGCTCATCCCTACTGTCCAGCGGCAAGACCTCAGATTCCAAAGAATCATACTCAAAGATTATCAAGGGAATCGAATTCCAGTCGTGGGATCCAGCCAAGTCCGTATCTCGTTTAAGAATCGTACAGCATTCCTGCCCCTGACTGTAGTCGACAGGGATCGGCCTAGCTTGTTAGGCCTCCAATGGTTTGCTCCACTTGGAATTGAAGTAGCCGGCATTCACCGAACCTTCAGCAACGACTGAGAAGAGGATCTCGTCCAAGAATTCCAGGACGTCTTTGCAGAAAAACTAGGCGAGTACAAGGGGACCCCGATATCATTTAACCTCAACCCCAAAATAGCTCCCATCCGCCTTAAGCCTCGTCGAGTTCCATTTGCCCTTAAACCAAAGATTGATGAGCAGCTTGATCAGTTAATAGCCCAGGGTGTGTTAGAACCAACCGACTACTCTCCCTGGGAAACCGCAGTCGTGACACCCATCAAGCTGGATGGATCGATAAGAATTTGTGGGGACTACTGAGCCACCCTGAACCACGCCCTTCAACAAAACGCTTACCCGGTACTGGTGGTGCAACACCTTCTCCATTCCCTGGGGGGCGGAAAAGTCTTCGCTAAACTAGACTTAGCCCAGGCATTCCAACAATTGCCTGTAGACAAAAAGACGGCAGAGGCCCAAATGATCGTTACACACCAAGGTGCGTTTAAATGTAACCGACTCCAATTCGGAGTAAGCGAGTCCCCGGGAATCTTTCAAAGTTTGATGGAAAGACTATTACAAGGGATAAAAGGCGTTGTCCCATATTTCAATGACGTGTTAATCGCTGCCCCGACTCGAGAAGTACTAAGGGAGCGCCTGGGGTTGGTTCTCCACAGATTTAAAGACTCGAGTCTCAAAGTTAAAAAAAACAAGTGTCAACTATGTGCGGATCGAGTAGAATTTTTAGGATACTTAATTGATAAACAAGGCATTCACCCCACCAATAGCAAGCTTAGGGCAGTTAAAAATGCCCCCAAACCCCGCAATAAGGCCGAACTCCAGGCTTTTCTAGGCCTTATCAATTTTTATAACGTTTTCCTGCCTCACAAAGAAACCATAGCAGAACCCCTACATTGTTTTTGGACAAAAAAGCAACCTGGGTATGGGGACACAGAGAAGAGCAGGTGTTTCGATAAGTAAAAAATTTATTGACTTCTGATACTGTGTTGATGCAGCATAACGAGACTTTGCCTTTAACGATTACGTGTGATGAATCACCATTCGGAGTGGTTGCCATTTTGAGCCACGTTTTACCAAACGGTAGTGAAGCCCCTGTTGCCTATTTTTCAAAGACGCTATCAAAGGTAGAATGCAATTACAGTCAGATCGATAAAGAGGCCCTTGCCTCTGCTGTTAAGAGATTTCACGAATATGTGTGTGGCCGAGCCTTTACTATAGTGACTGACCACAAACCTTTACTGGGAATAATAGCGGGAGATAGACCAACCCCTTATATATTATCTCACAGAATGACTCGCTGGTCAGAATTCTTGGCTGCATATAATTATAAGTTGCAACACTGCCTGGGGAAGGCCATTCCCCACGCTGACGCATTGAGCCATACACCACTTCCGGAAACCATTGACCACCCCGCTCCGACCGTCACAACACTGAAGATCGAGACACTTCAAACACCGCCACTGACAGCCCAAGATATTGCGATGGAAACGAAATGCGACCCCATTTTGGCACGAGTCCTCAGCTGGGTCGAGCCTGGATGGCCATTGGACCAAATACCTGATGACTACGCCCCCTTCAAAAATCGACAAACAGAACTGTTTTCCCAGAAGGGCTGCATCATCTGGGGAGATAGAGTCATGGTCCCAGAGTGGTTACAGCGAGCGGTATTGAGAACCTTGCACGATGGCCACCCCGGCATCGTGCGCATGAAAGCCCCGCACGAAGCTATACGTGCTGGCCGGGTATTGACAAGCAGATCGAAGCTTGGGTAAAGGCTTGTCACAAATGCCAGGAAGTTAGCAATGCCCCACCGAAAGCAACCCCGACAGAATGGGAAACACCGAGGGGACCATGGTCCTGTATTCATCTGAACTTTGCGGGACCTACCAAAGGACACATTTTTATTAATGGTGGATGCCTACTCGAACTGGCTTGAAATCCATGAAATGAGAAATACAACTACCGAATCAGTCATCAGGAAATTAGACAGATTATTTGCAACACACGGATTACCAGACGTTCTGGTATCTGACAACAGGCCCCAATTTACCGCGCTGTCTTTTGAACAGTACCTGGCGGACCGTGGTATTCGCCATGCGCTAACTTCACCGGTTCATCCTGCGGCCAACGGAAGGGCTGAGCGCATGGTACAATTCGTCAAAAAAACCTTGCATAAAATGGACTATGGCGATATCGAAAACAAGATTAACCGGATACTCCTTTTGCAGCATATCACTCCGCACAGCATCACCAACAAAACTCTGGCCAAGTTATTGATGGGGCGGAAGCTCCGCTCCCACCTCGATCGTCTACACCCATCATATGAACCTGAAAAACCGCACGGATCCAGCGGAAAATGCCGTAGCTTCCAGGTAGGCGACTTGGTTTTTGCCAGAAACTTTTCAGGCGATCTGTTGTGGGTCGAGGCAACTGTAATCCAAGTAACTGGACCCAGATCATACCGAGTGAAATGTCGCGACGATAGAATATGGAAGCGCCATATTGATCAGCTGCATTCAAGGCTGCAGTCAGGGATCTCCGAGTCCCCTGATTTCCAAACTGAGGGGGGAGGAGACGCCGAGGAGGCTGAATTTGAAACGGTGGAAAGCACAAGCAGAAGAGATGACCGTTCAGAAGCAACACGTGAAGAAGGATTGGGGATAGGGGTGTGCTCGCCTCAAGGAGATACCGAGGACATTAGTGGCAACGAAAATTTAGACACAGAACCGGAGGCACCCTGTTCACCGGATAATGTCCTACCCCAACAAGACCATAGCCAAATACCGGGAGGACAACGAAAATCAAATAGACAATCAAAACAACCTGCCTACCTCAAAGAGCACATTACCGCACCCCTTAAACGGAACCTGGGGGAAAGGGGTGTTGTGAATTAATAAAAGTGCTTCAATAAAGATTATTAAAAGCTTAAAAATAAAGTGCAGGGTTCTGGCCCTGCACTTCTGATTGGCCAATAATAGCGACATCGGATTGGTCCGTTCAGGAGATTTGATTGGCTATTAATGAGCCTCTCCCATTGGTTAATGGAGCTAGCACTCCCTGTGTTTTCATTGGCTAAGTACTCAAGAGCTTACCTATATAAAAGGGCTGTTGTGGCCGTAGAGCTGAGCTGTTTTCACCATGTTAATAAAGAGTTTGAAGTTCACTGTTCATCGACTCGTCTCCATCCTTGTGCCCATGCGTAGAACATAACAAGCACAACCCCCTAAAGTTGGTTACAACTAGCAGAGTAAAACCCGCAGGGATACCTTTTTTAAAAAAAATATATCTATCTACCTACCTACCTACCTATCATCCATCCATTCATCTCAACTATTTAGACATCTTTTGGGGAAGGTAGATAGATTCCATTTTGTCCAAACTCTAGGACAGATGATGGAATTTGATCTTGATTTCTCAGTCCAGCTGACTATACAAAGAAGCTAGAGAAGTCTTCAGCTTGTTTACAAATCACTGCTAATAAAGTTATGATGTTGTCTCTGACCCTCCCTCTCTTCCCAAATATAGTATATGGAAAGGGCTAAAAGAATTGGAGCCATTCTCAGTCTGTGCTGAATGGTCCTGTTTGTTCTTAGCTAGGCCATCTCCAAATATACGTTTAAAATGCAAAATTGTAGACCTTGGCTGTGTTTTTGTATGTTCTTCTGAAGAGGCAAAAAATGGTAGACAAGCATTGCTACAATTTGAGACCTTTTGCTGCTTTTATAAGTAAGGAAAAATGAACTATATTTTGTACTATATTTGTACAGATATATAATTTATCTGCCTACCAAGAGCACTTTATACAACAGTGCATTTTCGTACAGGAGGGAAATCCAGGAGAGCAGAGCTGCTTGACAATGTGCAATTCATTTAAAACTGGCTTCCCAGGCATAGGAAAACAGAGAGACTAGTCTGTTAAAAATACCCACGCACTATACTACATGGAATTTTAATCAATCCATGATGAGCTGTGGGATTGAAAATGAAAAGTAGTTTCAGCCTGAGGTAGCTTGTATCTGAAGTAGAAAACTAAACTAAACAATGCCCCCCGACACACGATGTGGACTGAATAGTTGAAAAAAAAAGCTCACAAGACAGAAACAAGAAAGTGCCCATTCATTTTTGCAATCATTTTACAGACATTCAGTGAGACCATAAAAATATAGTAGAAATAGATATGGATACTTAAAAAAGGAAAACATGGACCATGAACTTCTGTCTTAAATTTTTGCCAGGGATATATAGTGTAGAGGCCAAATGAGTATGTTTTTAGGTCAAGGGCCATCTTCATAGGTGTTTCTGCCATGCCAGTAGTCAACCTAAAAAAAACTGGACAAGATCAATAAAAGAACTTAATGAAATTAACAGTAAATTCTATTTACATATATTGATTATTGTGGTTTGCTTAAAG
This sequence comes from Emydocephalus ijimae, assembly GCA_004319985.1. Lineage (NCBI taxonomy): Eukaryota > Metazoa > Chordata > Lepidosauria > Squamata > Elapidae > Emydocephalus > Emydocephalus ijimae. The sequence continues at coordinate 5,937 of BHEV01014045.1, forward strand.
CTAAAAAGTAATGCTTTGCTTCTACTTGGCTTCAAACGAAGCAGCAAAATTGCTTCGCAAACCAATGCAATCTCCTTCCTCTAAAAGGAAAAACAAGAAATTAATAAATACAATAGAATAATGACTTTATATTTACTTTATATAAATATCATCACTCATCATCATTTTAGTCATTGTTCACCCCCTGCAGGTTGAAGGATTCTTCTGTATGTTTCCAATCTATACGGTCCTGAGCTTTTTTTTTTTTTCCAATTGGGCCTACAATACTTGCTAATGTAATTGAGCTATCTTGTTTTATATATAAATATATGTACAATATGTAAAATATGTACACAAATATATGTAAATATAATAAATATATAAAAATATATATGTCTGTGTATACCCACATACAAACATAAACACACACACACACACATCTTTATCTGTCTGTCTGTTTGTCTGTCTGTCATGCCTCTGTTAGAATCTGACTCTGAGGGAGAGGAGGAACAGCTGACAGGGAGTGGGAGTATGGCTTCAGAGGTTGTGGAGGAAACTGGGGAAGGGCACAGGCCGGCTGGGCATTCAGAGGAAGACCCAGGCCCATCTCCTCTTCATCCTAGGGCATGCAGGGAGGAGCGGATAAGGGAGAAATGTGAAAGGTGTAGTCTACCGAGGAGGAAAAGGCCTTGATCCCCTTCATGGGCTGCAGCTGTGAGGACCGTTTAAAAGGACAAACTGCACATGGGTCAGTGCTGGAAGCAAAGCATAAAAATATTTCGAGTTTGTCAGTTCTTATCTGAGTTTTGGTGTCCTTCCCGGTGTGTGTATTTTGATATCTATGGACATCTTCAAGCCCTTATCCTGCCTTGTCTCATTTATTGCTTCATTGTGGTTTGTGTTGTTTTTTCCTATTTATAATTTATATGTATTTTGAGTTTGAACAGAAGTTTTTCCTTTTCACAACTGTTTGTGGGGGATTTTTTTCTCCAGTCAGTGATAATTGGACCTTCGAAGCCAAGTTGAAGGAATTAATGAACTTCACCTGTTTCTGTGACTTTGTTGCTTTTGTATCCCACTCTGGGTCATCACACTATCTCTATCTATCTATCTATCTATCTGATAGAGAACATATAAGTGATCATTTGATGGAGCCATTTGTGATGGATTTCACATGAGGTTCTAAAGAAAAGAAAAAAAAAACCTTGGGAAACATTCTTAAATATGGTAAGGCCTGTCTAGAGTTCAATATTGTCTTTGCATTTACCTAAATGTTGCTAAAAGAAAAGCAAAAGAGGAATGAATCTGAGTTATTAATATTATTTTTTTCTGGATTTATTTTTTGAGCTGCCTTCTGGCTTTGACCAGAGATAGTTTACATAAGTAAAACCAAATTTGGTTGGATTATATGTATTTTTCTTTCTCTGAGTATTTTGGAATCGTACCACCTGCATTTATACGTAAAACTTTTAAATGTAAAAGAACCATGTGCCTGGAATTCAAAAGATTAACTGTGGCCTAGACTTTTAAGTGGGATTGGAGCATTGGAAAGTGAATGGGTTTTCAAAGACCACTCATTAGCCTTACTGTCACCTATTTAGGCTTAACTAAAACCAGACACCCATAGAAAACTAAATTGGAAGAGACTATAATGCAAAAGTATGAGCTGAGCTGGCAGAGAAAATATGAAGTAAACCTCACATTTCAAAGTTTTGTTCAAATGTAATCCAGGTGAGCCTTATGATTGACAAGGGTTCTGTCCACCATAACGCAGTAAATATCAAAAGTGCAGATATAGAGGGGATGAGAAGGGGGCTGGTTTGCGGAGTTTTTGAGTCTCCTTTTTTCCTCATAAGGGCACTTCCTCTTCTTCTCATAGAGTGGGATTTGCACATTTGGTCTGTATTTGCTTCCCCTTCTTGTTCATTTGATAGATCTTGCCGGATGAGCAGAGTAACAAGGGTTCATATGGATTCCTTCTGGCAATCGGATGTGTAATATCTTGGAGGATGGGCATAATAACAGAGACGAGACATTGGATAGTAACTTCAACTCTTTATTAGTGACTTTAGAACAGAGCAATGAGCCTGGCAGCAGCAGCTCCTTTTATAGAACTGGCTGCTGCCAAAGTGTCCAATGACAATGATTCAAGCTTGCCATGCTTGGAGCGTCCAATCGTGGCAGCCCGTTAACTAGCCAATCGGATCAGTCTGGAGTGACCAATCATGACCCGCTGTTGATGGACCAATCAGGTTTGCAGGATTACGAGCCTGCTAGTTCGGAACAGGATGCCTCATTTAGCTGGTAACATGGGGACCTGTGACTGTTTAAACCAGACTGACCCCATTAGATCTGCAGTACCTGGGCAACAGGAGTGGGCTTCAAAAATTTTAGCAATGGGTTCTCTACCCAGTTGCTAGGTAGGCATGGCCATGGTGGGCGTGGCCTAATCGGCTTCTGTTATGTTCTGCACATGGGTGCAAGAATTGTAGACGAGATGATGAACAGTGAACTTCAACTCTTTATTTAACATTGTGGAACAGAGCAAAAACTACGGCAGCAACAGCCCTTTTTATAGGCAAGCTGCTGATCAAGTAACCAATAAGAAATGGGAAGCGTTAGTTCCCTTAACCAATGAAAGAGGCCTGCTAATAGCCAATCAGATTCTCCTGAACGGACCAATCAGATGTTGCTATTATCGGCCAATCAGAAGTGCAGGGCCAGAACCCTGCACTTTTCTAAAGGTTTTAATAATCTTTATTTAAGCACTTTTATTAATTCACAACACCCCTTCCCCCCGGGTTCCGTTTAAGGGGTGCGGTGATGTAATCTTTGAGGTAGGCAGGTTGTTTAGATTGTCTATTAGATTTACGCTGTCCCCCTGGAACTTGTCTATAATCTTGTTTGGGCGGGACGTTTTCTGGCGAGTAGGGTGCCTCCGGTCCTTCATTTAAAAACTCAGTGCCGCTAATGTCCTTGTTGTCCTCTAGCCTTTGTGGGCTTGCCTCTGACGAGGTATCTCTTTGAGGCAAGTCCACCACCCTCTCTGATCCTTCTTCATGCGTTAAGTCTGAATGCTCACTTCTTCCACTTTGCTTTCTGCCGTTTCGAACTCGGCCTCCTCGGCATCTCCTCCCCCCTCAGTTTGGAAATTACCGGAGTCGCAGAAACCAGGTTGCAACCTTGAACGCAGCTGATCAATATGGCGCATCCATATTCTTCCGTCGTGACTTTTTACTCGGTACGACCTGGGTCCTGTGACTTGGATTACAGTTGCCTCGACCCACAAAGGATCACCAGAAAAGTTTCTAGCAATGACGAAGTCGCCTATCTGGAATTCGCGGCATTTTCCACTGGATCCGTGTGGTTTTTCTGGTTCGTACGATGGGTGTAGTCAGTCAAGGTGGGAGAGGAGTTTTCGTCCCATTAACAATTCAGCCGGAGTCTTGTTGGTGACGCTGTGTGGAGTGATGTGTTGAAGAAAGAGTATCCGGTTAATCTTATCTTCGATATCGCCAAAGTCCATTTTATGTAGGGTCTTTTTGGCAAATTGTACCATGCGCTCGGCTCTTCCATTGGCCACAGGATGCGCCGGCGAAGTTAGCGCATGGCGAATACCACGGTCCGCCAAATACTGTTCAAAGGAAAGCGCGGTAAACTGGGGGCCATTGTCGGATACCAGGACGTCTGGTAGCCCATGGGTTGCGAATAATCTGTCCAATTTCCTGATGACGAATTCGGTTGTGGTACTTTTCATTTCATGGATTNTTATGTAGGGTCTTTTTGGCAAATTGTACCATGCGCTCGGCTCTTCCATTGGCCACAGGATGCGCCGGCGAAGTTAGCGCATGGCGAATACCACGGTCCGCCAAATACTGTTCAAAGGAAAGCGCGGTAAACTGGGGGCCATTGTCGGATACCAGGACGTCTGGTAGCCCATGGGTTGCGAATAATCTGTCCAATTTCCTGATGACGAATTCGGTTGTGGTACTTTTCATTTCATGGATTTCAAGCCAGTTTGAGTAGGCATCCACCGTTACGAGGAATGTGTGTCCTTTAGTAGGTCCCACAAAGTCAATATGAATACGGGACCATGGTCCCCTTGGTGTTTCCCACTCTGTTGGGGTTGCTTTCGGGGGGGCATTGCTAACTTCCTGGCATTTGCAACAAGTCTTTACCCAAGCCTCGATCTGCTTGTCGATACTCGGCCACCACGTGTAGCTTCGTGTGAGTGCCTTCATGCGCACGATGCCGGGGTGGCCTTCATGCAAGGTTTTCAATACTGCTCATTGCAGCCGCTCTGGGATGATGACTCTATCCCCCCAAATGATGCAGCCTTTCTGGGAAAACAGTTCTGTCTGTTGATTCCTGAAAGGACTGAAGTTGTCAGGGATTTGATCCAATGGCCATCCTCGCTCGACCCAGCTAAGAACTCGCGCCAAAATGGGATCGCATTTGGTTTCGATCGCGGTATCTAGAGCTGTCAATGGTGGTAATTGAAGTGTCTCAATCTGGAGCGTTGTGACGGTTGGAGCTGGGTCATCAACGGTTTCCGGAAGTGGTGCATGGCTTAGTGCATCAGCGTGGGGGATGGCTTTCCCCAGGCAGTGTTGCAACTTATAATTATATGCAGCCAAGAATTCTGACCAGTGAGTCATTCTGGGGGATAATATATAAGGGGTTGGCTTGTCTCCCGCTATAATCCCCAGCAAAGGTTTGTGGTCGGGAACTATAGTAAAAACTCGCCCATAAATATATTCATGAAATCGTTTAACAGCAGAAACGACAGCAAGAGCCTCTTTATCAATTTGACTGTAGTTACGTTCAGCTTTTGATAGCGTTTTTGAAAAGTAGACAACAGGGGCTTCACTGCCATTTGGTAACACATGGCTCAAAATGGCACGCATTCCAAATGGTGATGCATCACAGGTAATCGTTAAAGGCAAAGTCTCGTTATAATGCATCAAAACAGCATCGGAGGTCAATAAGTTTTTTACTTGCCGGAACGCATGCTCCTCTCTGTGTCTCCAAACCGAGGTTGCCTTTTTGTCCAACAAACGATGTGGGGGCTCGGCTACGGTCACTTTGTGGGGCAGGAAGACATTGTAAAAATTGATAAGGCCCAGGAAAGCTTGGAGATCAGTCTTATTTCTGGGCCTTGGGGTGTTCTTGATTGCCCTGAGCTTGCTATCGGTGGGGTGAATGCCTTGTTTATCGATTAAGTATCCCCAAAATTCTACTTTATCCCTACATAGTTGACACTAATTTTTTTTTAACTTTGAGACCAGAGTCTTTAAATTTCTGGAGAACCGACCTCAGGCGCTCCCTTAGTATTTCTCTAGTTGGAGCAGCAATTAAAATGTCATCAAAATACGGTACAACCCCTTTTATCCCCTGTAATAGTCTCTCCATCAAGCTCTGAAAAATTCCCGGGGCCACGTTAACTCCGAATTGGAGTCAGTTGCATTTAAATGCACCTTGGTGCGTAACAATCGTTTGTGTCTCTGCCGTTTTTTTTATCTACAGGCAGTTGTTGGTATGCCTGTGCTAAATCCAATTTAGCGAAGACTTTTCCGCCCCCCAGGGAATGGAGAAGGTGTTGNATCCCCACAAATTCTTAACGATCCATCTGGCTTGATGGGTGTTACGATTGGGGTTTCCCAGGGAGCGTGGTTGGTTGGTTCTAACACACCCTGGGCTATTAATCTATCAAGCTGCTTGTCAATCTTTGGTTTAAGGGCAAATGGAACTCGATGAGGCTTAAGGCGGATGGGAGCTACTTCGGGGTTAAGGTTAAATGATATCGGGATCCCCTTCTACTTGCCTAATTTTTCTGTAAAGATGGCCTGGAACTCTCGGACGAGGGCCTCTTCCCAGTCGTCGCTGTTGGTTTGGTGAATTCCGACTACTTAAATTCCAAGTGGAGCGAACCATTGGAGGCCTAACAAACTAGGCCGGTCCCTGTTGACTACGGTTAGTGGTAGGGATGCAGTATGATTTTTAAATGAGACACGGACTTTGCTGGATCCAACAACTGGAATTTGATTTCCTTGGTAGTCCTTGAGTATGATTCTTTGGAATCTGAGGTCTTGCCGCCGGACGGTGGGAATTAATTGTTTAAGTGTCTTCCAGGAAACCATCGAGAGGGACGATCCTGAATCGACTTCCATCATGCAGGGCTGGTTTTCAATGGCGACCTTCACCGGGATCTTCTTGGCGTCTAATGATGAGGCGTGACGAATCGTAATGGTTTGGTGTGCCTCTTCTCATTTCGTTGACTGGGCTGGTGGTTTGTTTCTGTAGGAGTGGTTGTTCCATTGGTGGGTTAAGTATTCGCGATTCACAGGACCACTTCCTGTGGGCTGACCGTAGTTGGCCCCCCTCTGAGGCGGGCTGGACCCTTGCTTGCTTCTACAAACTCTTCCGATGTGACCTCTTTTCCCACACACATGGCAGAGCGCGTCGAGGAATTTGCAGTCTGATCGTGGGTGGTTTGCCCCACAACCAGCACATTGGTGCTGCAATCTCTGATTACGTTGATGGCGTTGGTCTCGTTCAGACTGGAGCTGGTTGACCTCTTCTTCATCACTTTCTGATGATGATTCGAGGTCCTTGTGGTGGGCTGTCATTGCCTGTCCTTCCAGGTAAGGTGAGGCTTCGCTGGTGAGTTGGCGGAGCGAGGCATGGGTGCGGCGCATTCAGGCAGCTGACTTCCTGGTTGCTTCTGCCGCAGCAGTGTCAGTGATGGCATCTGCAAGGCTGATGTTGCCTTTCGCCATCAGCTTACTTTGTATGTGTGGAGTTCCTAATCCCAGAATTATTTGGTCTCTCAGGGCTTCTTCAAGGTTGGTGAACCCACAGAGGCCTCCTAGATTCTGGAGATCCGCAATAAAATCTGCAACGCTTTCTCCCTTCCGCTGATCTCTTTGGTAAAATTCATATCTGCAGACAAGCGTTGGTACAGTTGGTGCATAGTGGGCCCATAGAAGGGGCTCGAGGACGTCCCAGTCCATGGACTTCACCTCAGCTGGTTTGGCTAGTGCCTTGGCCATCTTTAACACGGTCGGCCCGCAGTGAGTTAGGAATACCGCTCGCTTCTTTCCGGTAGTGGCATCCTTCAAGTTGTTGGTCTCCAGAAACATCTGGAATTGGTCCATATATGAGTCCCAGTCCTCTTGTGCCGGGTCAAATGGAGTGGGTGGTATGACGCTGCTAGACATGGCTCAGCCATTGGTGCGTCTTCAGCCAGGTGCTCTGTTTAGCGCTCTGTAGTGCTCAGTCAGCTCTAATATCCCCAAATCCCATCCTCATCGCCAGTGTTATGTTCTGAGCATGGGCGTAAGAATTGGAGATGAGACGATGAACAGTGAACTTCAACTCTTTATTTAACATTGTGGAACAGAGCAAAAACTACGGCAGCAACAGCCCTTTTTATAGGCAAGCTGCTGATCAAGTAACCAATAAGAAACAGGAAGTGTTAGTTCCCTTAACCAATGAAAGAGGCCTGCTTATAGCCAATCAGATCCTCCTGAACGGACCAATCAGATGTTGCTATTATCGGCCAATCAGAAGTTCAGGGCCAGAACCCTGCACTTTTCTAAAGGTTTTAAAAATCTTTATTTAAGCACTTTTATTAATTCACAACAGCTTCCTGCACCATGGCGTTTTTGCCCTCTGTGGGCTCCGGAGGCTCTCTGGAAGTCCGTTTCCATCCTTCCTGAACTTCTGGGAGACCTGTTTTTTGCCCTCCCTGAGCCCCTGTGTTCGCCCTGTACTTACCGGGCCACGTGCGGACTCCTGGGAGGGGAGTAGTGGGGTGGATGGGGCCAGCCAGGAGAGGAATTTGGTGGTTCTCTGAACTACATCGAATCGTAGTGGGGGAAAAAAAGCATCCTATATATTTGCAAAAGTCTTGGGGGGGGGCATTTTATCCACCTGTACAATGTAACCGATGTTAAAAAACAAAGAATTCTAAATATATGCTGGGAATAGGTCACTATCAAGTACAGATGTGTCAGACCACAGATGAGAGAACAAGGAATGCCAATGATAATGCAGCCCTTCGTATTTTCAAATGGAGCTAGCAATTTGGATGAGAAATGGGATGTGATATTTGGTTGAGTCACATCCAATATTCCAAAGGAGCACAATTTTTAAGGTTTATTAGTTGGACACCAAATAACTCCTCAGATGTTTCCTGTTCAGGACAAAAATGACACTGTTTTATCAAAAGTGTTTTAGATTGTCTCACATGCACATTATTCCTAGAAGATATATGGAATAATACAATGCAATCTCACATAGTGATACGATATCTGGTTACTGACACACTATTTTCAATCTGAACTCCCAGTGTATTTATCTGGAAAGTAGAACAGCCCAAGGCATCTGATAGGAAGATTTTGCATCACTTTCAGATCAGGTCAGATGATACAGGCTTGTTTTGAGAACTGGCATTTTTCTGGCTCTCTGTCAGCCAGAAACAGAGCGCAAAGGCAGCCTTTTCTTATTCCAAGCTGCTACTTCTGGGACTCTGTTTTCCAAGTACTGGGAACTCTTGCCTTTCCCAAAATACCAGAGTTTCACCCTTGGCAAGGCAATAAATATCTTGGACACTCACAAGTTTAGCAGCAGGAGATTCCAAGACAGCATTTAGCAATAGCATTTAGACTTATATACCGCTTCGCAGTGCTTTCCAGCCTTCTCCAAGCAGTTTGTAGAGTCAGCATATTGCCCTCCAACAATCTGGGGTCCTCATTTTACTGACCTTGGAAGGCTCTTGATGAAGCTTAGATGAGTTGTTTCTCTGGCATTGTAAAAGAAGCTAATAAAGATGAGCAGCTGTTGCAAACTCTAGGCATCTAACCATCTTTGTAGGTCAGCTTCTGGTTTTAGATTCTGAATTTCTTTCTCCTACCCTTAGACTGGAACAGTTGTCTTGCTACCAGTGTCTCGGCCTTGACTATTGAGAGCATCTGCATCGTGCTTCAATAACTGCCTTTCTTGCTCCCTGATTCTTAACTTCCAACCTTGGTAACTTCACATTTTACACCCTCTACTGATGCCTGGACTCAAGCAAGCCATCTGTGTCAAAACAGTTTGTGTGTGTGTGTGTGTGTGTGTGTGTTAGATAGAGAGAGAGAGAGAGAGAATAATGCATGAGGAGAACCAGACAGCACTTTGTAAGCTGTCTACTTACTGTGCATATGTATATGTGCACATGGGAAGAATTACAAAGATCAACAAACAATCAAGAAGCCCATACCAACTCCAGTTGAGTCTCAATGTGGAATTTGAGGCACTTGCCTGGATTGTTTAAGACTTCTTTCTGACTTTCCCTAACTCCTCCCATTACAGTAGGATATAACCTCAGTTAAAAGATACCAGAAAAAGGAGGTGAACCTGAAGTTACCTGTAAGGTATTAGACATTAATGATGATGTAGTGCAGTGAGAGTCACAAGGTAATAGGATGTTTCCTCCCCACCCTTTCAACTATTATCTTTTGTGTTACTCCCCATTGTGGAGCTTGTGTGTGGCAGCAATTGATTTTATTTCCTAAATAATTCCTTAAGATTTTTTTTTTCAGGGAATAAGAAGAGAGGACTTTTTATTTCTCTATATCTGTTCAGAAGAGTGGGCACTGATGGAATGATGATGTTTTTACCTAGGTGGGAAAAAAACTCAGTATGACTTAGAGTGACTCCATTGTGTTCCCTGTGTCCAAGGCAACTTAGTGAAGACAATTCTGGGGTTAGTTTTAGGTGTTTTGGAAGGATTTGGGGAATGAAAACAATGGTAGGGTGGAAGTATTATGAACGAGAACATAATTCAAAGCAGGAAATAAGGTAAAAGCTTATCATTCACTGTGCATTGAACCCGAATGGAAAATATTTTAGTATGGAAAGAACATTTATCCTATACTCCTTTCAAGGGACAAAGCTTTATTATAAGTGTCCATTCTTTAATGGGCGCACACTAGTTGACTAATTTGCTACATATTCCTGTGTTCAAGTGGAAATAACTGAAGGAATACATGCAAGCTGGACACAACCAGTTTTTATGAATCAACTGAAGAAAAGTTTAAAAAACAACAACGAATAAAACTCTGCCCAGCAATCCAGGTCTTTCAAACTACATGAGTTGCAATGGGGGCCTGAGAGATGTTTAATAATAGACACATAACACATTCAATTATTAAGATTTTTCAGCAACTGTTATCAGCTTCCTACTAGGCTGTTTGGCTAAGATACTTTATGGATTTCCTTCGCTCAGGATGACCTCATGGACCCAGTATTATGTAAGAAATAACAAACTGGCACTTCTTTATCTTTGCCCAAAGAACCATTTTTACCCCATACAGAGTGCTGCCAATATAACAACCAATATAAACAAAGTTGCAGCATTTCATACATTATTTCCTCCACTGTAGTGAATGTATTTTCAAGACAACTTCGGATCAAGTTAATATTTCAGGTGGGTTCTGTAACGGATTCTTTTAAAGTCAAGCCCTGTTCAGAAAACCCCTTACTTCCTTAATTACCTATGGCCCTAAGAGTGAGTTGCATGAATGTGTCACATGATAAGAATTTATTATCTGGGAGTTCGCCTTGACTTTTCTTGGCTAGCATATTCAGATGAACTGCAAAAGAGACTTCTGTAAAATGCCTATACATTAACAAAGAAATGTAATGAGAAATCTTCACACAACCCAGTTTTGGTTAACCCAACTCATAATGGCCTATCCTAGAACTTTTCCCCCATGCTGAACAGAGGTCCTAATTACCCATTACTGAATTATCAGAAATTAATTGCTGATCTGTCTCCAACTCCTACTGCCGGTTTCAATTCACCTGGCATTTTAGTCAAGAAAAATGCCAAATTTAATAAATTTTGCACGCAGCTTGACTAATCATTGGATGGCAACAGAACTGAGAGTGGGAGAAATTGCACCCTAACAGTGGTGAAGCTGAAGACCACTTAAACTTGTATTAATATGCGTTAGATGAAAAGAAAAAAAAAGATATTGGGAAAAAGAATGAGTACACAAACTGGAATGTGGAAAAGAAGGTCACTGTTTTGTTTCTTACTTTTTCTTATTTTTTTCTTGGTTCAGTTTTATTAAATAAAGCCAAGAGAGAGCGATAATATCTTATTGTGTCAATTTTGAGACTGTGAGTGGGAGGAAGTAGATAGGATTTTGTGTGCAACAAGTTATTACATTCATGTCTCTTCTGAATAATATACAGTATGCAGCCAGGGAAGGGATGGCAGCATAGGTAATGAAGGTGATAATTACTTTGGCTGATAGCAATAGACTTATATACCACTTCATAGAGCTTTACACCCCATTCTAAATGGTTTACAGAGTCAGCCTATTGCCCCCAACAATCTGACACCACATTTTATACTGATCTTGGAAGGATGGAAGGCTGAGTCAACCTTGAACAGGTCAGGATCGAACTGCCGAACTTCAGTCAGTCGGCAGTCAACAGAAGTAGCCTGCAGTATTGAACTCTAACTACTGCGCCACCACAGATCCCTTTTTTTTTCAGCAGCAGGTGGCTCTGAAGGCAGAGATTCATACCTTTGTCTTCTTCTTGTTTGTTCGTTTGGTGCCTTTGAGTGAGTCTTGATTCTTGGTAGCTGTATTTATTTATGAAATTTAAGTGCTGCCCATTTCACTGCTGCAGCAACAACACTGAGTGGCTTACACAGTGATAAAAGGGTGATTCAAAATGATTAAAAATTAAGAAAAATCAAATGAAGATGAAAACCAAGAAGATAGGTGACATTGGGGTGGGATTCTTCTCTCTACTCCATTGACTGCCTCTAGCATAAAGTACCCCTATTGGGGTCCCAGACCAGCAACCAGTTTTAAGACTCTTCCAGAAAGCCAGGAGGATAAAGGCCTTGTAAATGTACAAGCCTGTGTGGGTTTTTTTGGCAACAATTTTGGGAAGTGGTTTACTGTTGCCTTCTTCCTAGGGCTGAGTCTACTGCAATTTGCCCTCCACGGGGTATCCTTGAAGATAACCTGAAAACTTCCTCTGGCAAACAATATAACGGCCTCCCTCCTGATTAATGCATCAAATCCAGTGTGTTAAAACAACTCCCATTTTGTGGCAACTGTACTGCCTGCCAGTAGAATTTCCAAGTCTAAGACAGTCTGCAGATAAGTTCTTATTAAGTCCTATTGAACTCTTACTATCTTCTGGACCATTCTTCCAAGTGGAACCACCACCCCTGGTGCAGTATACTAGTTGGGCACAGAGGTCTGATCTTCTGAAATAAGATCTCTGGGACAGAGGCCTATAAGACAGCTGTCTTAGTCTTAGTAGCAGTTCCCTACATACAGAATACTCTGTTTCCGTAGGTTGGGATATCCTTATCTAAGAAGAATATGAAAGTCTTTTTCATAGAGATTTTGAAATGAAGATTCCCAGCAGTGGTGGCCAATGGGTTTGTTTGTATGTGGTTTTAGCGTTACATTGTGCTTTTATGCTTTTAGTACAGTAATCTGGCTAGTGTGCAAGGAATGGATGGCTTACAAGTTTGCAGTCTAACAGTCAGTCAAACACATTTTAAACTCATTATTGTAACCATTCAGCCATTAGCTTATGTCCTCCAGATTCCATTTCGCACTAATGAGAGCCAGTTTGGTCTAGTGGTTAGGGGGGTGCCCTAGAAACTAGGAGACTCTGACTTCTAGTCCCCCCTTAAGACATGAAAGCAAGCTGGATGACTTTGGCCAGTCACTCTTGTTCTGTACCTTCATTTGAATTCTTGAAACCCCGCGTTTTGATTGGTCAAAGCGTGGGGTGATCTGATTGGTGTGGTGAGCCACACTGATTGGCCTGCTGAGAATCTCCCGTGATTGGCGGATACGAATCACGGGAGATTCAAAGTGATGCCATTGGCCGCGGCCGCCGCGGCTTGAGAATAAAAAGCCGCAAGTTTTCCCTTGGAACCAGATCAGTTCCGGGGGCTTAATAAAGAGCTGAAACCATAGTCACTGCCTCCTGGTCTTCTTTGCCGACGGACACGACACTGGCGACAAGGATGGGATCCCAAGGCTGAATCCCTTTGAGCATGTGTCTGCCGGAAGCAAGACCGACGAGATGGCCGGCATCGCACCGCCCGTGCCCTTCAACCCCGCTAGCGAGGACTGGGAATCCTACACAGACAGATTCCTCATGTTCCTCGAATGCAACAACATGAAGGATGCCACCGGGCTGAAAAAACGAGCAGTTTTCCTGACACACTGCGGGCCCACAGTATTCAAGATGGCGAAAGCCCTCGCGAAACCCGCTGATGTCAAAGAGATGTACTGGGACGTCCTCGAACCTTTGCTCCGAAACCACTATGCCCCCGCCGTGCCCACCCTCATCAGGTGGCACGACTTCTACCGGCGGGACCAGAGACCGGCCGAAAGCATCAGTGACTTTGTTGCTGAGTTGCAGAACCTGGGAGGCATGTGTGGATTCTCTGACATGGACGAGGCCCTACGGGACCGAGTTGTGCTCGGACTTCGGGATCCAGTCCTCCAGAGCCAACTAATGGCCAAAGGCGACATCGCCCTCACCGACGCCATCGCTGAAGCCACCGCGGCTGAGGCTACCCAGAAGTCGGCGAACCGCATGTGGAGATCGGATGCCGGGGACCGCACTGCGACCACCGACTCGGGACCGGCGACCGAGGCCCAACCGGAAGCAAGTCACCGCGAGACCACCACCCACCATGGTGAATTCCACTCCGCCTCCGACACCTCGGATGAGGAGGAGGAAATCCACCGGCTCCAGGCAGGATGCGACCAGCGAAATCGGCGGGGTTGTAAGTCGGGGACTACGTGTGCTGGTTGCGGAGGCGACCACCTGAGATCAGAGTCCCGTTTCTTCAACGCAGTCTGCCAGCATTGCGACAAGAAAGGCCACATCGCCCGCGTCTGCCTACTCAAGAAAGCCTACAGCCCGAGACGGCGGGACCACAGCGAGCGGAGACGGGACAGCATCCCCCCCAGAGCCAGGGATCGCCCAGCTGACAGCCAATGGGACCGGAGCGGCCGAACCTGATGAGGCAGAGAGACCCGACGGAAGGAGGAAACCCACCAGAAGGTCATCATCGGCCACGCATCAACTACCGACAACCGAAAGGTCTACGTGGAGGTAGGCATTGAAGGCGAGCCATGCAGGATGGAAGTGGACTCCGGGTCCTACCTCTCCATGGTCGCCTGGCAAGAAATCAAACGTCTGGTGCCTACCATCCACAAGAAGGGACTGGAGAACCAGAGATTAATCATCAAAGACTACCAGGGAAATCACATCCCGGTAGTCGGAACCGGACAGTTCAAGGTAACATTTAAGGGCCGCACGGCAAAGCTTCCCCTAACCATCATGGACCGAGACCGACCCAGCTTCTTGGGACTGCAATGGTTTGCGCCGCTCGGCATCGAAGTCACGGGCATCAACCACATCGCCGAGGCCGATTGGGAGCAGCAACTGGCACGGGACTTCCAGGAAGTGTTCGACGGCACCCTAGGCAAGTACCGAGGGCCCCCCATTTCCTTCAGCCTAGACCCTAACATTCCCCCGAGGCACCTAAAACCACGGCGGGTTCCTTTTGCACTCCGGCCAAAAATTGACAAGCAAATTGACAAGCTCGTCAAACAAGGGGTCCTACAACCAATTGATCATGCC
>BHEV01014047.1:492-19872 GCA_004319985.1 Emydocephalus ijimae
ACTGTAATCAACAAAGATCGGCCTAGCCTGCTAGGCCTCCAATGGTTTGCGCCACTTGGCATTGAAGTGGCAGGCGTAAACTGGGTCAGCGGAAGCGACTGGGAGGAGGACCTNAACAGCTCGATAAATTAATAGCTCAGGGGGTGCTAGAACCTACCGATCACTCGCCCTGGGAGACCCCAATTGTAATGCCAATTAAGCCGGGTGGGTCAATTCGAATTTGTGGGGACTACCGGGCCACCCTGAACCACGCCCTACAGCAAAATGCTTATCCGGTGCCGGTGGTGCAGCACCTCCTTCATTCCCTTGGGGGCGGAAAAGTCTTCGCTAAATTAGACTTAGCTCAGGCATATCAGCAACTACCTGTTGATGAAAAGACGGCACAGGCACAAATGATAGTGATACACCGAGGTGCCTTTAAATGTACATGGCTCCAATTCGGAGTCAGTGTAGCCCTGGGAATTTTTCAAAACCTTATGGAGAGGTTACTACAAAGGATTAAAGGCGTGGTCCCATACTTTTACGATGTATTGATTGCTGCACCAACAAAGAAAATATTACTAGATCGTTTAAAATTAGTCCTACAAAAGTTTCAAAACGACGGCCTTCAAGTGAAAAAGAACAAGTGCAAATTGTGTGCAGATCGCGTCGAGTTTTTAGAGTACCTAAGTGACAGTCAGGGTATTCACCCTACCGACAGTAAATTGAGAGCAATAAAAAACGCTCCCAGGCCTCGGAACAAGGCCGATCTCCAGGCGTTCCTAGGCCTTATCAACTTTTATAATGTATTTCTACCGCATAAAGCAACTGTCGCTGAGCCGTTACATCGTTTGCTAGACAAAAAAGCGATTTGGTTATGGGGTCATAAAGAAGAACAGGCATTTCGTAATGTAAAAGAACTACTGACTTCTGACACTGTACTCATGCAGTACAATGAGACTTTGCCGTTAAATATCACATGTGATGCTTCGTCTTTTGGATTGGGCGCCATTTTGAGCCATGTACTGCCTAATGGTAACGAAGCCCCTGTTGCATATTTTTCCAAGACACTTTCAAAAACTGAGCGTAATTATAGCCAGATCGATAAAGAAGCCCTCGCAATTGTATCTGCCGTTAAAAGATTTCACGAGTATGTGCATGGCCGGGTTTTTACTATCGTGACTGACCAAAAACCGTTATTGAGGATAATAGCTGGAGATAAGCCAACTCCTTACATATTATCCCCCAGGATGACTCGCTGGTCAGAATTCTTGGCTGCTTATAATTATCGGCTGCAATACCGCCCGGGAAAAGCTATTCCCCANTCCCGCTCCAACTGTAACCACGTTACAGATTGAAACACTCCACGCGCCGCCATTAATCGCCCGAGATATCGCGAAAGAAACCAAACGTGACCCCACCTTAGCGCGAGTCCTGAGCTGGGTGGAACACGGATGGCCATTGGACCAGCTATCGGATGACTTCACACCATTCAAGATGCGGCAAACAGAGTTGTTTTCGCAAAAGGGCTGTGTCATCTGGGGTGATAGAGTCATTGTCCCAGAACGACTCCAAAAAGCAGTACTCAGAACCTTGCACGATGGCCATCCCGGTATCGTGTGAATGAAAGCCCTCGCGTGAAGCTACGCTTGGTGGCCAGGCATTGACAAGCAAATCGAGAATTGGGTTAAAACTTGTCATAAATGCCAGGAAATGAGCAACGCCCCACCAAAAGCCATTCCGACCGAGTGGGAAACGCCACGGGGACCCTGGTCCCATATTCACCTGGACTTTGCAGGGCTGACCAAAGGCCACACCTTTCTTCTAACCGTCGAAGCCTACTCAAATTGGCTCGAGATTCACCGCATGACGAACACGACCACCGAAGCAGTCATCAAAAGATTGGAAAGACTGTTTGCAACCCACGGACTACCAGACGTTCTGGTATCCGACAACGGGCCCCAATTTACCGCGCTGTCCTTCG
The DNA here is from genome assembly GCA_004319985.1 of Emydocephalus ijimae. Classification (NCBI taxonomy): domain Eukaryota; kingdom Metazoa; phylum Chordata; class Lepidosauria; order Squamata; family Elapidae; genus Emydocephalus; species Emydocephalus ijimae. Next base: position 2,456 of record BHEV01014047.1, read on the forward strand.
AGCAATACCTGGCTGACCGCGGCATCCGACATGCGCTCACCTCGCCTGCGCATCCTGCCACCAATGGAAGGGCTGAGCGCATGGTTCAATTCGTCAAAAAGACTTTGCAGAAATTAGACTACGATAACATCGATGACAAAAATCAACCGAATCCTCTTTCTACAACACATCACACCTCACAGGGTCACCAACAAAACTCCCGCCGAATTGCTAATGGGACGCAGGCTCCGCTCCCACCTCGACCGGTTACACCCAGCTTATGAGCCAGAAAAATCACTCAGATCCAGAGGCCGATGCCGTACCTTCCAGGTAGGCGATTGGGTATATGCTAAAAACCTATCGGGTGATCCGCTGTGGGTAGAAGCAACAGTAATACAGTGTAACCAGCCCGAGATACTACAGTGTAACCGGCCCGAGATCCTACATTGTAAAATGCCTTGACGGTAGAATTTGGAAACGCCATATCAATCAATTACGATCACGGCTCCGATCAGGCATTTCTGAACTCCCTTATGACCAAACTGAGGGGGGTTGAGATACAGAAGAAGATGAATTTCAATTAGAAGAAAACCTGTTCGAAGGGAATGATAGCGGAATAGAGACACAGGAATGGGAACCAGAGATAGGAGTAGGTCCACCTCAGGGAGTTGGCGAAAATATCGGTGAGGACGAAAACGTGAACGCTGAACCAGAAGAAACCCCTTCACTAAACAACGATCTACCTCAGCAAGATTGCAGCCAAATGCAAGACACACAGCGAAAATCAAACAGACNAACAATCTACCTCAGCAAGAGTGCAGCCAAATGCAAAACACACAGCGAAAATCAAACAGACTGATAAAGTAACCATCCTACCTAAAGGACTATGTAACTGCGCCCTGTAAAAAGAAGCCAGGGGGAAGGGGTGTTGTGAATGCATAAGTTTTAATAAAGTTATCTTGAGCTTGGAGTCAAGTGCAGGGGTCTGGCCTGCACTTCTGATTGGCTGTTAAATGGCAGGATCGGATTGGCCCGTTCAGGAGAATCTGATTGGCCATTAACGGAGCCTTCGTATTGGTTAATGGAGCTGGCGCTCCTGGGTTATTATTGGTTAAATAGTTATTGGGTTGCCTATATAAAGAGGGCCTTAGCTGCCCTTGTTTGAGCTGTCACCATGTAAATAAAGAGTTGAAGTTCACCGTTTTACCGGCTCGTCTCCATTCTTTCTCGCCCACGCTTCAAACTTAACAATATAGCTATGCAATAAAAAGGATTCACTCTTACTAGGACTGATTTTCATAGATCTAACAAGCCATTTTTCATATAAGGAGAGAAATTGTTGGAACTCACTGGTGTGCAATGTACCTTTATATGGGCATCCAAAAGCAGAGGTCTTTGATATGCTATAAGAATTAATGTTTAATACTTTATATAGATGCAGGTTCTTATACTGAAAAAAGATTTTAAATCATTTTTAAAAATGACTTTTATGTTTCATTATATCCAGCAGGGACTTGAAATAAATAATGAAGTTATATTCCTCCAGTTTAAAGCCAAACATTTAGATATGAATGGTTTCTTAACCTTCGATTGCATAAACACATAGAGAAAGTATTTGAAAATATCATTCCTCTCAGCTTTCCTATGGAGAGATTTGAGGCACCCCATCCTGTAGAACAGGAAAGAGCAACTATGGCCCTTTTATGACTTGTGGACTTCAACTCCCAGAATTCCTGAGCCAGCTGGCTCAGGAATTCTGGGAGTTGAAATCCACAAGTCATAAAAGGGCCATAATTCCCTATCTTTGCTGCAGGACATCATTTCCCCCCAACCATCACAGGTATGATTGTCCTCCTATTTGACATGCTTCTAGCAGTCCTTAAAACATGGTTGTGTCAACAGGTTCAGGGATATCAAGGAGGTGGTGAATTAATGAGATGGATATATTGCTTATCACAAGAATTCTCTCTGCTACTCTGTGATTAGTAATCCTGACTGGTGTTCTTAATAGATTTTTTTACTGTTAGCATTTTATGATTTGTTTTTCATTGTAAATTGCATATACTACAAAATCACCCATGGTTAATCTGGGAAAGAATGTTTTTATGTACATCACAACACTGTTGTGTTTTACGGCTGATAAACCACACATTTTTGCGGTTCTGGTCAGAATGCATCTCTAGACTCAGAATATCCTGAAGCATTCCTTTAGATCAATTTAATTCTGTCAAAATTCAGCAGCTTAGCGAAGCAACAAGACTAGCTTTTTCTATTACCATTTTAAAATATGTTTTGGCAGGGTCATAAAGACACAATCATAGATCAGGTGTAAGGTTTTTGTATATAGTCTGATCTTTCCAGGAAATACCTTTCTTTGAAACCCTGGAAAGTCATTCTCAGTGGAAACCACAGCAGGATTCTTCGAGATACTTGCAACTAGTCTTGTAGTGGTCTCCAAAGCACCTTTAAAAATGGTCAGCAAATAACAAATATAAAGGTGACTAAAGGAAGCAACACATGGACAGTAGTCATATCAATTATTCTGAATTCATTTAAATGAAACCAAAATCAGTTATTGATCTAATCCACCTACTTTTTACAGTATGCACCTCAATGAGCCACTCAAGGAGCAGGTTTGGTGCTTGGCCCAAAAGAAACCACACAACTATTATGTGAACTGTATTTATTGAGATGTAATTGATCAATATATTGGGTGAAAATAAAGCAGCTTCTTTGATTTGGAAAGAGGGCTATAAGTTATTTTGCATACTGAAGGCTGGAGTTCAGTTCTTGACATCTCAAGGGCAAGCTGGCAAAGGCCCTAATGGGTAAGCCAGGAATGCAACATCCATAATTTAGCCAAAAGGAACAATGCTGTTATTGGTGTTAAGTTCCAACACAGGACTTAACTGAAGTAAATGAGCAAGATGATTGATTGTTTGTTTAATCCACTACTCTCATTATTTTTGTTTCATTTTTTTGAAGATCTTCACATAAGATAACTGTCAAATCTTTAGCAAGGGAAGGTTCTGGCATGTCTTTTTAAAATCATTTGTATTCAATGGATTTTGATGAATCATATGCAGAAGAATTTAAGCATTTCTAACACTTTTCTGTAGTAACTCCATTTAAAGTAGGGCTACTGAATAAAATTATATTAGCAGCAGAGAAAAAAGAATTGGCCTGAGAGCACATTGGCAAAAGCTTATGTAGCTTATGTAGCTTATCTTACTCCCTCCAGATCATCTCTGGTGATACAAAAGTGCACAATACAGTATCATTTGTCACATTGCCTTCAAACAACACCAGCCAATGAAGTAATGACAAAAAACTATATATTTTGTACATGCAGAAGATATTTACAGAATATCTGTAACACAATTAGACATCTGTAACACAATTAGAATATCTGTTCACAATTAGAAATGTCCTGTCTTTTTTCATGTATGGTTATGACTTATGACTCAATCAAAACCACATCATTCTGCTTGCAATTGCATTGGTATATTCCAATCTTTTACTGATAATTGTGGATATGAACATTGACATTAAAATATGTCTTTGTAACCTTTAATTTGCACCATCTTATATAAACACACAACAAAAGAGTTATTCTTTTAGAGATGATATTGTTCTTTTGCTCAAAGATTATATTCCAGTCCAATCCTTAGGCAGGAGATAGGGCTGAACCAACAGTACGGAACTATCTTACAAGATACCCTCAATCAGTATCTGATCCTTATACTATCTAGGGCTACAGTACTTCTGCAGGTAAAATTTTGAGTTTTCTAAACTTGTTATTTGCCTCCTTCATCAGATTTAATAGAAATATGGATGGAGGAAAGGAAATAGGAAATCACACTATGTAAAAAACATCTGTCATTTCTGATAAGAAAATAACACCACAGTCAGAAGAGAGATTTCTGATATATCAAAATTTAGGCCTTCTGTGAGAAATGGTCTTTTTTGTTACTATCATCAGATCTAAATGTGATAGTTTACTAAATGTGATATAGTCACATTTTCTTCTTCTGCTATCCTTCATTTTTATTGCAATCATTTGAAATTGAACTGTTAATATCTCTGTTGTTATGGACTCCCACTTGAGTTCCTTTTCATTTTAGCACTTCCTGCTATGAGATCCTATTCAACAATATTCTGAATTCCGAGTTTATTAAAATCCAGGGATTTTTTTTTGAAGGCCAAGATACAGTATGTGTTTGAGGATACTCATATTTCATTTCCCTTAAAATCAAGAACTTCAGCACTGCATTGCCACATTTTCCCAACATTCCTGCTACTTTCCTACTGATTTCCTATTGAAAAAAACTTATTTCAGAAAAATCAGAAATTTTCTGGAAAAACTATGCTTGGTGAAGTGTCCAATAATCATATTATTTTCAATTTATTTTAGAAATCATTTATGAGTTCATTTATTTTGATTTGTCAGTTGGAATGGGTGTTTTCAGCACATAGTGCATTGCCTTTCTATTTTGCAGTCTGTCACTGAACTGCAAAATTCACCTTTGCTTTTTCTGGTCTTCAGTCATAAGCTAGATAGATGGATAAAAGGATCACCTGATCTTTCAGAATCTTGTGCTTTCTTGCAAATTCTATCAACTTGGTGATAGGATTGTAACTTTTGTTTGAATTACATTTCTGCTTATATTTACTATAGGAACAGACTGTAATCATTAAACTTGATAAGCCTTGCAAGTTGTTCTGTCCTTAATCTTTCTTGACCAATAACATGAAATTGACCATTCCATCCAACAAATTTGTTTTAATTGTTCATAATGGTTAATTTCCAATACCAACTTTCAAACCTCTTCTCTTTGTCTTCTTATAAGGCACAGAACCATCTTCTTCACCTCAAGAGACCCATTGTCTTGTCTTCCACTCTTCAGTGTCTTTTTCTTTCTCCTAATGCTCAGAACAAGTTTCAATTGTAAGAATCTGAATTTTTTTTGAGTTTCAATAGTGTTGAATATTTTCTATATATCTTTTCTCCAATTGTTATTTTTATCCACTAGACTTGTTCCTCTATTTATTTTCTTTATGAAAGTTGTCTTCATTGTCTATTTCTGATGCTGAACCTCCTTTCTTTGAGCTGCTAAATTCTCATCTTTGACATCAACTGATGTATGACCACTAATCCTAATCTTTAAACTACCTATTAAACTCAGCATAGAAATTTATATTAGCTCTCCTTGTTAGCTCACTCATTGAGTTTGCTCCCTGGAATTAGCTACCTTATATTCTTCTTACAGTCTCTGTTTACTCAGCAGGAAGCATTCACCTAGTCACCCATAATTGAAAATAAGTAGGTTTCAAGACCATTTCCTTGCAATCACTGCTTTCTAGGAAATTGCTTTCCAGACCTCTCAGCAAAGCATACATTCCTTCATAACACATAGCTTCTCTAATAACTCTTCACTTTTTCAATTGTTTAATTTCTCATATAGGCTCATCTTAGCCACCCTAGCTCACTTGCTCAGTACAAATCATACTCCCATAAAGTGACTCCTTAGATTTTGCTATAAGAGTACAGTTGGTTCCTTTAAAGACTTCTTGTTGTTGTTATAGTTCGTTGCCTTGAGGATTTAACAATCTTATGCATCTATCTTATGCCCTATGGCAAAGCTGTCAGTGCAGATAGATTTCTAACCCCAAATACATCGTTTACTTTTTTCCAGTAGGCAAACATGATTGGTAAAACCTTGTTTCCTATTTTAACAAATTGTTGTAAAATCTTTGGTTTAAATATAAAAGGACTCACATCTTGTAGAAAGACTAAAACTGATTTTATTGGCATTTCATTGAAGAATGACATCTTTCAAAGACTTTCATAGACTTTTAAAACAGCCTGTTTGGCAATAAAATGACTTTTATGGGCACTCATTAGTAATACACTTTATCTTAGAAGCTGATATATAAGTTGGGGACATGAAGTGTTGATTCAGCTATCAAGAAAATTTAATCAGCTACTATTAATCTTGAGAATATTTGCTTAACATTTCTCACCTTTTGTGGACTAGGTTGTAGGCCTTTCAGTGCCCTGAACAGGAGTGTATTTAAGGCATGGCCACATTTTATTTTTATAATTTGGTTGTAGTTTCCATTGACTTTCTTGGCCCTTTCTAAGAGACAGATGAAATTATGGACATGATCTGCTATAGCTGTCTGTATGGTGTCTCTGCATCTATATGCTAAAATGTCATCTGATATGACACTTATCCCTGTGAGAGCTGCCAACTCATCCCGTTGGCGGCATTCATACTGTGCCACTGGTTTTATTCCAAAAGGCTTCCTCAGCCATCTGTAACTGCCTTCTGGGATCCACAAAGTAGTAAAATAGTTGCCTTCTTTATCTACTAAGACTTGTCAATATCCATCTTTTGGATCCAGCACAGGAAATATTATTTTCCGAGGCAAGATCAAAACTTGTTTTTCCCCTCCTTCTCTGGCTTCATCTCTAATGGGAAATAATGAGTACTTACAATTGCTTACTTTATCTAGGGGGACTTTCTTTCCCTTTACTTTCTTTCTTTTCTTTTTTCTCCTTTGAGTTAATGTTGATTCCTGGTGATTGCTTGAACAATTTCCTGCAATTTTTCTTGGCGAAATATTTCACAAATGGTTTGCCATTGCCTCATTCCTAGGGCTGAGATAGAATCTCTGGCCCGAAGTCACCCAACTGACTTTTTTTGCCTAAACTAGAACTCCCAGTCTTCCAGTTTCTAATCTGGCATCTTAAACACTACACCAGACTGGCTAGGCAGGTCTATCAAATGCAAAATACATGAAATTCTACTAATATCTTTATTTATAGATTCTTTTGCTCTGACAATGTTATTTTGACCTTTCCTTATTTCGATAAACTTTTCTTTTCATGCAATGCCAATCTTATGGATTATATATTGTGGTGAATAATGGATTATTTCTGCTGCTAGGAAATTCAGTATGTAGAAGTCCTTAGACAACATTTTTGTGACTTTTGAGAGGCTGTGTTTTAGAGTTCTATTTTGCAACTTCTCAAGCTTGTGGTTTTGGAACACCAATTTCTTGCTAGCTGGGAATTCTAGAAATTATAGATCCAACAATCAGCAAGTCATTAGCCTAAGAAAAGCTACCACATTACATTACTCTGTAAACAAGATTTCAGTTAGTTTCTATACTGATGGTATGAACGGCTTGTGATGAATCAAATGTTTCATATAATGACGACATTAGAATAGAAGAGATATCTCTGCTTGCAGCTTATAATTTGAAACTTATGATTTCCTTTTCCTTGATATTCTGTTAACTTCTACTCACAAGAAAGAAAAAGATAATGAGATTATAACAAAATTAGTTTTATTTAAGTATAATGATATTGTTCCACCTGACATAGTACCAAGAAAGTCCAGTAATCCATTATGTTTACAGATGTATCAGAGCATATTTGGCATTCAGATAGTTGCATGAGCCAGGCATTCAAACTACACTGCTCAAAAAATAAAGGGAACACAAAAATAAGACATCCTAGATCTGAATGAATGAAATATTCTTATTAAATGCTTTGTTCATTACATAGTTGAATGTGCTGACAACAAAATCACACAAAAATTATCAATGGAAATCAAATTTAGCAACGCATGGAGGTCTGGATTTGGAGTTACACTCAAAATTAAAGTGGAAAAAAACACTACAGGCTGATCCAACTTTAATGTAATTCCTTAAAACAAGTCAAAATGAGGCTCAGTAGTGTGTGTGGCCTCCACATGCCTGTATGACTTCCCTACAATGCCTGGGCATGCTCCTGATGAGGTGGTGGATGGTCTCCTGAGGGATCTCCTCCCAAACCTGGACGAAAGTATCCCCCAACTCCTGGACACTCTGTGGTGCAACGTGGCATTGTTGGATGGAGTGAGACATGATGTCCCAGATGTGCTCAATTGGATTCAGGTCTGGGGAACGGGTGGGCCAGTCCATAGCATCAATGCCTTCATCTTGCAGGAACTGCTGACACACTCCAGCCACATGAGGTCCAGCATTGTTTTGCATTAGGAGGAACCCAGGGCCAACTGCACCAGATATGGTCTCACAAGAGGTCTGAGGAGCTCATCTCGGTACCTAATGGCAGTCAGGCTACCTCTGGCAAACACATGGAGGGCTGTGCAGCCCCCTAAAGAAATGCCACCCCACACCATTACTGACCCACTGCCAAACCGGTCATGCTAGAGAATGTTGCAGGCAGCAGAATGTTCTCCACAGTGTCTCCAGACCCTGTCATGTCTGTCACATGTGCTCAGTGTGAACTTGCTTTCATCTGTGAAGATCACAGGGTGCCAATGACGAATTTGCCAATCTTGGTGTTCTTGGGCAAATGCCAAATGTCCTGCATAGTGTTGGGCTATAAGCACAACCACCACCTGTGGATGACGGGCCCTCATACCACCCTCATGGAGTCTGGTTCTGACCATTTGAGCAGCCACATGCATATTTGTGGTCTGCTGGAGGTCATTTTGCAGGGCTCTGGCAGTGTTCCTTCTGTCCCTCCTTGCACAAAGGCGGAGGTAGTGGTCCTGATGCTGGGTTGTTGCCCTCCTACAGCCTCCTCCACATCTCCTGATGTACTGGCCTGTCTCCTGGTAGAGCCTCCATGCTCTGGACACTACGCTGACAGACACAGCAAACCTTCTTGCCTCAGCTCACATTGATGTGCCATCTTAGATGAGCTGCACTACCTGAGTCACTTGTATGGGTTGTAGACTCCATCTCATGCTACCACTAGAGTGAAAGCACCACCAGCATTCAAAAGTGACCAAATCATCAGCCAGAAAGCATAGGAACTGAGAAGTGGTCTGTGGTCACCACCTGCAGAACCACTCCTTTATTGGGGATGTCTTGCTAACTGCCTGTGCTTTCCACCTGTTGTCTATTCCATTTGTACAACAGCATGTGAAATTAATTGTCAATCAGTGTTGCTACCTAAGTGGACAGTTTGATTTCACAGAAGTGTGATTGACTTGGAGTTACATTGTGTTGTTTAAGTGTTCCCTTTATTTTTTTGAGCAGTGTATATTTACTAAGTCCAAAAAGAGGCTTAACCAGTCAGCCTGTTATCTTAGCAAGCGTCTATTTTGGTATAATTACATGCATCCCTGTTTGAACTGTTGTAAAGATCACCAGAATTAGTATTTACCTGTGTGAGTTTCCTTTGATGAATGTATGGACATTTCTAGCATAATTATCCCTCATTTTGTGGCCTTTGCATGTGATGTCAAGCATCCTGAATTATGTTTATTGTTATCATTATTATTTCCATAACTCTTATTATTTTGAGGCTTGCTAATCTCATTACTATACTTAGATGGGATTTATGGATTTTATTTGGGTGACTTTACTTTATCTACTTTTATTTATATACATATTTTCCGATAACCCTATTGAACTTATTTTTACTTCAATCCAATTTATTTTAATTACTGAAGCATAATATTTCTCCTTTAATTAAGGTGAGTTATCAGAGAGTGAAGAAGAGAAGGAAAAGAATCTGCCATAAGCAAAATTCTGTTTAGATTGCAAATGCTAATTAATTTGAAACATAATAATCATAATCAATTTAAAAATTGGTATAAATGTGTTTAATTTCTGAACATATAAACCATATCAAATTAAAATATACTGAAAATTAACACTCACTTCTTCAGTGTGGGATACACATTTTAAAGATATGACAATTTTGATGAAAATTCATGTATCTTATGCAGGTTTATATTTGACTTAATTCTGAAACCAAGAGAATGCCCATAATATAATGTCTAGAAAGGGGTTCTGTGTGGCAGTGAAAGCTGATAAATGCAATCCACAATATTAGGTCCTGGAAAGACAATGAAATTCAGCCCTTTCTCTTGCCACTTTAACAAGTTACTGAGACTTACAGGTGTGCCAATAATTAGCACTTAGCAATAACACTTAGACTTATATGCCACTTCATAATGCTTTAGAGCCCTCTCTAAGCTGTTTATAGAGTCAGCATATTTCCCCCAACAATCATTTCATTAACCTCCGAAGGATGGAAAGTTAAGTCAACCTTAAGCTGGTCAGGATCGAACTGCTGCTGTCAGCAGAGTAAGACTGCAATACTACATTTTAACTACTACACCACCATGACTCTAATTGTCATAAGGCTTTATTTATTCAGTGAGCTTTATATTAATCTTCCACCACTTCTGTTTTACTTTGCTTGGTTGGTTTTCTTGTTTATTTGTTTGCTTTAGCAATGTAACTTATCTTTATATCTTCTGCTTCTGAAGATTTTTTGTGTAGTTCTTTCTTTTGGGTTGGATATTTATTGCAAAAAAACCCATAAATATCCCATTGATTGATTGTTTATTTATTCTTTGCACACTTATATTTTTTAAATTTTGGAATTCTTAAATGGATGCCACTTTATTCACTTTAATAAGATTGTAGCACAATCTTTATACTATTAACTCTTTACCCATTTACCTCTCCTTATTTTATCTCTGTAAAATCCATTCCGTTCCAACTAATTCTTGTCTTCTGATGCATGTGCATGCACACAAAACACATAATTACCTAAATAGAATATAGTTTACATATAAATAGAATTTATTTATCAAGAGCCAGTTGCAAGATTTATACCAAAATCAATTCCATCAATTAGAGAGGGATTTTCTTTGGCTAAACATGAACTGTTTGCATTATTCCTAAAGCAGAAAACAACTGAAGGATGCCTTTGTCTTTTTCTCTTTTTAATAGGGCATCATACATATTTAGGGCTATTTGCCACAATTTCACCTAAAAAGTATTGACTTTGTGTTTTGTGATAGATATCCATGATTCAAAGAAAAAGAATTTACTAAAATTATGTAAAAATATAAGATACTCAGGAAAATAAATAATGGGAAGAACATCACCTGGTTGATAGAAATAATGAAAAGAGGCCCAAGAAATGATAAGTTGAGACAATGCACAAAGTTATAATGCATTGTTGAGGATCTCTCTCAGGTATGTTACCTATAGAGATTACACTTCATGAACATACACACATACAACACAAGAGGCAAGCCTTTATATTTTGTTCCAGTCATCATATTTTTGTCCCAGTTTTTCCATCTTTAGAGTTAGCTAGTTCCTCAAAGTATTTATATTATTTATTTATAGACCTGCTAGTTCAGGACCCTCAATCCCATTAATTATGTTTCTGCCTTCTGCCATCTGTTGTAAATGAACAAACCAGCCTGCAAGTTTCTCAAGTATCTGCATTTGCTATTATGTAGATTAATGTAAAAGGAGAAGAAAAAAATAAATCTATCGAGTGTGCTGCCTATATGCCTAATGAACCTGCCTCAAAATTCATCACTTAGCATGCAGTAAATGAAAATAAGTCTCCAGTAATGCAAGGAAAGCATCAACCTATCGTTTACTAACAACTGTATCAATTTGTTAACCTAATTAGCTGCCAAAAACTGGGTTTATTAACTGACTCACAATATCGCTTGCAATCATAAAAATGAGTTTTAGAATTTTAATTCAAATACATAACCATGTCATTTTGGAGTAATAATACAATAGTTGTTCTTTAAATTTTGTAACACTCTGTGATTAATTTGAAGAGCTGCATTGTTAGGTATGTTAAATCTCAGGTTTCATGTTTCTATAGCAGCCTACTTAAATTCCATCTTGCCAGTGAAGAACTTGGCCTTGCAGATTGGTTCAAAGCCTCATCTAATGTAGCATTTTGCTTCTATAAGGACTAGTTAAATGTGTCTGGAAATCTTGCAAAGGACATGACAGATAGAGACACTGCTGGTATTTGTTCTTAGCATCTGATCATCTTGTGCCTCTTAACTTAAAGGTTCCATCTTGTGATGACATTGTGATAGCAAATAGCTTTAGGTATACTATTTGCAAATGTAACAGATTCTTTAAAAGAGCAATTAATTATGCTACATTCTGTGAATCAATAGTTATGCTACATTTAGAGTCTACAATAGTTATGCTACATTCTGAGTGCCAATACAATATGACTAGGTGATCTTGAACCGGTTACTTCCTCTCAGTCCTAGGAAGGAGGCAATGAAAAAAATGTTGCCAAGTAAACTGCGGGGACACAATTGAACAAAAGAAAATTAAATGTTAGGCTGAGGGATGATTGGTTCAAAATTATCTAATTCATAGCTAAACTAGATTTTGCAACCATATCATGTAAGTCTAATACGTCAGCCACTCCACTACTCCAAAGAAAACTATGGCTTACTGCAATGCCATATAGTTAATGGATTGCCGTGCCATAGCTTCACAACTCAGTAGATGGTAGAGGATTCTTGCCATTCAAAATTTAAGACCGCATGACCAAATTTGTATTTCATATTGATTTGGCACATGTCCAAATCAATATGAAATGAGAATTTGAATGATCCTTCATTACTTTAGAAGTCTGAATTTTTTAGTATATTCTTTAAAATGCATATGAAACATGCATGTGTATACATGTGCACACAAGGATATGCAAAGGGCCTCCATCTTTACTGATATGCCCATTGTGCTATTTCATGAGAAAAGAGGTTCTGCTAACAATAACTCTATAGTTGTTTTTGAAAATGACATAAGACACAGTTGCTCCAAAAAGTTGTAGCCTGGTTTATGGTTCAGTAAATATCTGTTATTTGCATTTAAGCTCTTCACTGGCTACCAGGAGGCTTCTGGATACCATTCCAAATGCTGGTTTGGACTTTTAAAGGCTCATTGATACCCGGGTAGCTTACCTGGGTGCCCAAAGTTACCCTATGATAAGATGGACAGCCAACAAATTTGATAAATACATAAATAAAATATCTTAAACTACATACTTCAAGTGGATGCTCCTTATCCAGTGCATGTGTGGGTTGTTAAAGCTTCCTTTCCTACTTGAGATCTGGTGGAAAGATTCTTGAATTTGTTTCTCACTACTGCACTTATTCTATGAAACATTTTCTAGAAAAAAAAACCCTGATGGCACCATTGTTTCTGACTTTCTGATCTGGCAATTTATAAAGGGGGTTGAAAGTGTCAAGGATTATTATTTCTATTGTGTGTATGGAGATACTCAATCATCCAGGTCAGGATTGTCCCAAAAGTGTTTTGTTCTTCAGAATAAAACTGAAGTAGTTTCTTGAATGAGAAGAGAAATGTTTGCATAGAAAACACAAAGAAGTTCAGTTGCTTTTTGGAAAATACTTCTGTGATAATATCTGAATTATCATTATAATTATTTTGATTCTTTATTGTACGATGCCATGCATCCATATAAAATTGATATTACATAAAAGAAATCAATAAATACGAATGCAGAAATCCATTAACAAAGTAATAATGCACATATATGAATTATTATGGGACAGGTTTTTTTAAAAAAGCTATCTGATGAACAACAGGGTGGGAAAAATTATTTTGCTGTTTTGCTTGAGAAAAGCAAAACAGAAAACTAATAGAAGGAAACATGTACAAAGTCATATGTCCTTTGTACCTAAGCTGCACTGATTGCACTGCTCTAATTTCTGCAGTTTTAACAAAGGAAACCGGTAGGTTCCAGAAGGTTGGTAGAACAGGATTTGTACATTTTTAAATCGAAATATATGAACATCCTCAAAAATCACTAAAATGTTGATCAAGGTGCAAGTTACATGCTTCCTCTTTGGTTCCGAATTAAAGATTCAATTGAAAGTGCTTTTCTAGATTCATGCACTGTTCATTGTTTAAGCATGTCTTGTTGAAAAAGCCACATCATTCAGGTTCACAAACAATACTATCAATCAGTAGCTGAGCTCAGTGACTGATTTTCATTTACAGTAGTGTTAATGATTGAAACAAAACTAATCAAATCACGATGAAATGTAATGCATGAACTCTTACCAGATTTAGAGCTTAAAATATGAAGGAAAAAGGAAAGATACTTTCAGTGAAATCTAGAAACCCTTTCCACTGATTCTCTCCCTTTCTTATTTATGTTTTGCTCCCATAGTAACCAAGCTAACATCAGCCTTGCTAAGACTGACCTTTCTTAATTACCTATAGATTGAATTGCCTCTATAGATCTTATAAGTAACTGCACAGATAAATTAGAAGTTGTCTTTACTATTGAAGCTTCACATCAAAATATATATATTAAAACACTTCACAGCCTGTTTGGATTTCCTTGCTATAATATAAAGCTGGTATAAATAGGACAGCTAACTTTCTTCAAAAAGGCAAATAAACATTGACAGCGGAGAAACAGATTTGGAGATTAGTAAACCATTACAGAAATAGGCATCACACACAAACACACACACACACATATCACAGAACCTTTTATGTACTTCAGATTCTACTTATGTCTATCATTTTTGATAAGCAGCTTTCCTCACTAACAAAACTGTATGATGATAATGTCATTCAGACTCTCACCCACCCTTTCCTGCTATTTGTCCAGGACAGGAAGTTATGAGTTTTCTTGTCGTGTGGAGAAAGAGGAAATATCTAGCAAGCAAAAATTGATCATTGCATGCAAACAGGTCCATATCCTTTTTCCGCTTAACAACTTCCTGCTTGCCTGCTAGGAACAAATTTACTCTTCATTTTTCCGCTGTCCTGTATGTGAGCTTCTTAGGGGGAAAAGGGGGGAGGAGGTCTCATTGGTCAAACTATAGTGAAAAACTGAATGACCATGCAACCATTATTATAAAAGAAGTTTGTTTAGTTTATCAATCAACATAGTTGAATCATTAATGTATCCTCATCCGAAAATGAATATACGTTCTTTTTATTATATATTCTCCATTATTGGGAGGAATTTTGCATTTAGCTGACACTGATTGGCAGTGTTTTTCCAAAGTTACAGCAGGATTTTGTAAAGCCCTATTTAAGATTATTGGAGTTTGAAACATGTTGCTGCTTTAATGGTATTCAGGAATGACTTTGGGAGGCAGGGGTGAGACCACAGCCAGGGCAATGATTGGATAAGAGGTAGCTCAGCTCACAGCAGGAATGTGGACATAGTGAACATATCAGAAGGGACCCTCCCTAGTTTCTTAAGTTGTAAAGGCAGGGGTGGGATTCTACCAGTTCTGTCCACTTCTGTAGAACTGGTTGCTCTGAAAAGCAGCAAACAGAGAACATCCGTAGAATCGGTTCTATGTCCGCTGCTGTTTGGGCCACCCGCCCACCTGGGCTCTTACCTGACCTTTATTTCCTGCGTTTTCAACCGCAGCTGCTTTGAACAACACAGCTGCGGTTGAAAGAGCAGGAAAAAGATGCTTTCTCAACTGCTGCGCGCCCGCATGCAATGCTACTCAGCTGTCCAGGCAGCTAGATGACGAGGATATACATGCGTGTGCAGCAAAATGTAAAATCACCAATCCGGTAGTTACAGTGGTCAGATCCCAGCCCTGTGTAAAGGCAATGGGTGGGGGAATTTACTTTCAGAGCTGTAAGATTCTGTTAATACAATAAAGTAGGCTTAGTTCATCTCAGTGTGAGGTTTGAATTACCTTGCAAGACTGACGAGTGCTGATATTCCCTTGCTAAATGTTCAAATGAATTTCAGTATACTTTCTGATAAAATAAAATTATGTAACCATTCTTATTCTAATCCATCTGGTTTTAGAAACAGTTGACAACCTAGCACCAATCTGGTATCATTGAAAAATAGACTTGCTATGTTACTATAAAAATATATTGTTGAGATAGGACTCCATCTTCTGTTTTAACAGCCTAATGGCCCTTTCTCAAATATCAGTATTTTTCACCGAATCTTTTCCTTTTTAATTTTTTTAAAGTCTTTTCACTATACTAAAATAGAATATCTAACCCCCTGTCACCAGTTCTGTACCAGCTTTAAATAGTCTGTGCATTTGCACAGATAATTCTTCCACCTTGATGACTATACTCTCCAGGATATTATTTATACTTTGCAGCTATTTTCAAATTTTCCTAAATTATTTCCTGAAATGGGAAACAGCATTTTTCTTTACTGTACCATGCATGGAAACAGGCTTATCCCTTTGCTCTGGAAGCACTATTGGCAATGCCATTGTTGAGTCCATCACAGAATTTTGTGTCAAAAATTATAGCATTCCATATATACATGTGAACCTTTCAGAGAAAGCTAGATGGGGATTACTCAATCTATAAAAAAGAGGAGATAGATTTACAGGAAATGAATTTAAGAGATAAGTAAAGCTTAAGGCCTAAATAAATATTGTATATGCCAACAGAAGAGTTAAAGGCATGAGCCTTTAAGAGTTAAAGGCATGAGTTAAAGACATGTGTCTAGGATGAAAGACAGAAAAAGTAACTTTAACAATCTCTAACAGAGTGTAGGCAGGTTGTTAGATCGGGAGCTGGTCGGGTCGAAGGAGACGCGAGACCATTCAGTGATTTCAGCTCTTTATAATAGTTGAGAATAGTCTGGGGAATGCGAACCGCGGCAGCCCTTCATATAGGACTGGCTCGCGGCTCGGCAGCCAATGGCAATGCTTTGAATCTCCCGCGATCGGCGCAGCCAATCGCGGTAGATTCCCAGCGCTCCAATCCCGGCCAAGTATTCGACCAATCAGGTCGCTGTCCGTTTGGACTAATCAGTTTACGAGGATTTGGAGTATGCTAATATCGTACACCCCTCCCCTCTTGGTTTCGCCCGTCGGTGCATCGTGATGTAGTCACGTAGGTAGGCGGGGCTTCGTACCTGTCTACTTGACTTGCGCGGTTCAGTTCTGGTGTGGTCGTCGACCAGTTCGGATGTCTTCTCTGTCCGGTTCCTTGGGATGGAACCGCCTGGAACGTTGAGCTGGGCCTTTCTGGGTAGCTCCCTCCCGGTCTACCTGGGCTGGTTGAGCTGCCGCTTCTGTTGTTCCCGCCGGATTTTTCCGGGCTGGTTGAACTGGTTTGGCTGCTCCTTCCAGGTGAAGACTCCGGGGTTTCATGTTCCGTGGGTTCTGCGTCTACAGGTGAGTAGCATCGGTTTATTTGTGGTTTATTTATTGGGTTGGGGGGTGTTCTGTTTGCATTAGTTGGTTCCCTTCGGCTCTTTCTTTTTCGCTTGCTGATCCCCCCCCCCTTTCTAGTTTCCTGCTCTGGTAGTTGGTTGTTGGTGATAGCTATCCTCGACCTTAGCTGGTTGATGTGTCGTTTCCAGCTTTTTCCGTCGCTTGTCTCTAATCGGTATGATATGGGGCTGGTTATCTGGGTGATTGTTGCTGGTACCCAGAGTGGTTCTCCTGACAGGTTTTTCGCGTATACCGTGTCCCCTATTTTAAATGTTCTGTGTTTGCTTGAGGACCCCAGGGGTTTGTCCGAGTTGTATGTTGGATGCATTCTATCCAGGATTGACCGCAGTTTCCTACCCATCATCAGTTCTGCTGGGCTTCTATTTGTGGTTGCACTAGGTGTGATGTGTTGTATGAGGA
>BHEV01014049.1:0-32008 GCA_004319985.1 Emydocephalus ijimae
GAATTCCTGAGCTAACATGACTGGAGGAGGAATTCTGGGAGTTGAAGTCCACAAGTCTTAAAGCTGTGAAGTTTGAAGACCTCTGTTCTAACAGATGGTGGTTTGGGGTTGTCTAAAATGGTGTTTTTCATACTTGGCAACTGTGTGAAAGATGTGTAGACTTCACCTCTCATGCTGGCTATGGAATTCTGGGAGGTGAAGTCCACACATTTTTAAGGTTACCGAGTTTGGGGAAAAAAAACTAGTCTAAATTATCTTTCTGAAGAAAAGGGGTAATCTTTTAAGCCTGAACCCTCTGGTTGTGAAGAGATTTAGTGGAATTCCTCTGTCTTCTATGGAATGTGGCTTGGCCAGATCTTGCTCACAGATGTCTAAAGAGTAACCTGAATGGAAAATTATTCTCTCTTTCATCCAACTATGAGATCACCCTTCCTTAATCAATATCATATAGGTATGTTGGATCTGAAGTTCCCAGAAGTCAGTTTTAAAGGCACCAGGATGCAGAAGGTTGCTTTAAGGAAGGGTCTGTATGTGTGTGTCTTAACTCATTGCATAGGAATCTGAAAAAAGGAGAACATACAAGTATACAGGATATCCTGTTTGTTTCCCTAATAAGTCATGAACTTTGGTTGAAATTATATTGCTGTAAACTCTCATTCCTCATCCTGTATTAATGGAAAATGCAAATGTCTGCCTTTAACTCAGTATTGACTCTTGGTGATACATGGACAAGTCCATGTAGTCTTCTTGGCAACAGTTTTTTGGGAAGTGGTCCTAGGGCTGAGAGAAAGGGACTGACTGATTTAAAGTCACATATCTGGCTTTGTCCCTAAGACAGGTCTAGAACTAGTCTCCCAGCTTCCATCCTACATCTCAGGCTTGCTTACAAAAAAGTTCTGCTGGTAGTTAAAGATAAAGAAAATACCATTGATTTTCCAGCTGTTCCCACAAAAAGCAGAAATCTTCAAGATTTCCCCCTCCTGACTGCATCTACAGCATCCAAAAGTCATCTTGGGTCATTCTTAAGTGCCCCCCTTCAAATATGGGGGTCAAGGCTACCAAAGAACCAGCTCTGTCAGCAAACACAGAAAATATTCTGCCTACCCAGCAGCAGTCATCTTGGGGAGGAGTTCCCCCATCTGGAGGTGGGTATTCAGCTGGTTCTGACCAGTTCTGGAGAACCAGTAGCGGAAATTTTGAGTAGTCCAGAGAACCAGCGAAAACCACCTCTGACTGGCCCTGCCCCCATCCATTCTCTGCCTCCCAAGTCCGAGCTGATTAGCTGGGTCTTCTTTTGTCACCCTGCACAGCAGAGCTGGAAAGTAGGTTAGTGGAGTAGAGAGGGAATGGGGATTTTGCAGTATTCTTCCCCTGCCATGCCTTCAAGCCACACCATGCCTACCAAACGATGCCCACAGAACTGGTAGTAAAAAATATTGAATCCCACCACTGCCCCAATCCTACATCTTAAACCAAGGTAGCTCAGCAATATTTTATTTAAAACAAAAAACAAAATCTTTTGTCCCCAAAACATTTTTAATCATCTCCTTTTCTGGAAGTGCAAGAAGAATTTCTAGGAGATTTTTGACAGTTGAAGCCAAAATTTCATCCTTTTGCTACAAGTCTGTAGAGATTCTCAGTCATCTAGGCCATGGTTGTCCCAATGGTGTTTTTTAGGAGGCAACTGGACTTTCTTTCTTGTTTTTCCTTTTGAAGACATTTCACTTTTCATCCAAGGAGCTTCTTCAGCTCCATTCCATTCCCCACTATCCTGTCAGAGCTGAAGAAGCTTCTTGGATGAGAAGCGAGATGTCTTCAAAAGAGAAAAATAAGAAAGTCCAGTTGCCTCCTGAAAAAGCACCTTTGGGACAACTTTTTGCTACGTTTTCTACAGACTCTTGCTTTCTGTGAATCTGTTACCATCTTTTTTCCCTCTACTTTTAAATCCTATCCTTTGAAAAATGCCCCGGAAATATTTTACTGATAAGAGAATATTAATCTTTAAGGGAAACAGACAAGCAAGAGAAGAAGACCAACAGCTCCATTGTGTTTTGATGCAACCTGCAGCCAAAAGCTATATGGAAAGCTTGAAGGAAAGCTGCCAAGCCAACCTACCTTCAAATCTCCTGAAATATTGGCCCCAGCCAAGATCCCAGTGGCTGAAGGGAAGAAGATGGAGAACATGCCGAAAAAACTGCCTGATTCACCTCGCCATTCAGGCCTGAGGTTCTCCAAGAAGATGTCATCTTGAAGAAGAAAATAATTTTTTTAAAAACAAAATAAAAATCAAGTGAGCACCCCAAAAGCCCCTGAATTTTTTTTAAAAAGGCTTTTCAAGAATCCAAATTGTAGAGCTGCCTTAGACAGAATCAAGCGATTTGCTTATCTGCTTTAATGTGGTTTGCTTTAATTAGCAGCAGCTCCTTCAGATCTGTCTTTTTCATTCTACTTGATGACTCAAAAGACGGGAACCTGGAACTTCAGTAGGGCACAGCACATGCTTGATACCTGAGTGCTTTCCCTTGTCAAAATAAATAAATAAAGGCTCTAGTCCTCATGATTCCAAATAAAGGGACATTCTGAATATGAATATAGGAAGCTGCTTTACTGCGTCGCCATACTCAGCCTGGCTAACCATGATGTACTGAACAAATTAGAGTTGCCTGCATTCACAAACCAAATTATTACCCATTACTTAGTACAGAGGTCTCCAAACTTGGAAGCTTTAAGAGTTGAAATCCACAAGACATAAAGTTGCCAAGTTTGGGAAGCTCTGACTTAGTGCAGGCAGGGGGCAGAGAACTGCCTGTCTTTGGCTACTGATGGCCAGTATTGTTTTAGGCAAAACTTGTTCTTCATCTGGGTCCATTGAAAGTCCCATGGACAGAACCTGTGACCTTCAGTGGGCCTGTTGGGATGTCTACTTCTGAAATTCAGTTCTTCCTGAATATGCCAAGGTTTGCAGTATTATGCTATGGGACTGTACAACATGTTTGAAAAATTGCAGAGTGTGCAGGAGTATAAATCTTGCAACTCTTTAAAGCAGCTATGTCTCAGAAGATACGGTTGCTTTAAAGAGGAGGGCAGTATTTTTATTGCTGCCTAAACTGGGTAGCCATGCAACCCGTATTATATAAATATAATTCTGTCCAGAAGACCAAGAGTTGCAGAGTATGAGTCTTACTACGATAGCTGAAGTAGCCTTTGGCCATTCTCTCTGGGGAGGCTGGGATTAAGGTCCCGATGAAATAGTTGATGAAGGATACCATGATGACAAAGAAGAAGACAACCTGAGCCTGGAAAGAGAATCAAGAAGAGAAAAGATATAAAGACTTCATTCCCAGCTGAATCAACTTCCTGATCCTGGTGTCAGCTTATAAAACATTCCTATACCTGTTTTAATAATTGCCATTAAAAAGGGGGGGGGATCTGGAAGAGCAGTTGAAAGTGGAAGTACATTCCAACTCTTATCTTTAAAAGATTGTAATTAAAATACCAGAGTTTTTGCCCGGAATATATTTAATTGGAGAACGTGAATGATGATACCCAGCCAGTGAAGATGCTCAATAGGAGAATCTGGTTTATGAGACACCCGGGGGATGGGGAGGGAAACAGGGTCACACGGGACTGTAAATTATGTAAGCCAGAGTAGGCTTGTTGTCAGGATTCATACAGGGCAGTGCCAGTGTGTTGCCTCTAATGAATCCTTTGAAGGTTTTTGAAGTTTGGCTTGAGGATCATGATTTAATAAGAACGATTGCAGGAATTCTGACACCTGGATTTCATGGGAGTCTTTATTCAATATATATGGACTTTACCTGAATTTGATCAGTTATTTTGGTTGACTTGGTTAGATACAGGTAGTCCTCAACTTATGATCACAATTGAACCCAAAATTTACATTGCTATGTGGGACCTTTGTTCAGTTTTGTCCCATTTTATGACCTTTCTAGCCACAGTTGTTAAGTGAATCACTGCAGTTGTTAAATTAGCAATGCGAATCTGGCTTCTCCATGCTTATCGGAAGGTCACAAAAGGTGATCACATTACCCCGGGACACTGCAACCATCATAAATGCTATGCATCTGAATTTTGATCACATGACTGTGGGAATGCTGCAATGGTCGTGAAAAAACAGTCATAAATCCCTTTTTTTCAGTACTGTTGTAGCTTTGAATGGTCACTAAATCAACTGTTGTAAGTCAGGACTACCTGAATACCCTTTGTGCAGTTAAAATTGGCAAGGTTCTCTGGGTAGACAGTGTAGCTTTGCAGTATCCAAAACTAAGATTTATCCTGAAATTTTACCCCATCCCCCTTTCTAATCTGAGGATAGTTTGATTATTTCTATGGAGATCCAAAAATCAACCACCTTTGCATAACTGATTTAATTTATTGTTTCCCTCCCTCAAGAGTTTTTGCCTAACAGTCGATACCACAATTCTGCTTGGCTTCTTTTTAAGATTTCAACAGCTAACAGCACTGCTTCTTGACCTGTGCTGTTAATAACTTCAATCAGTTGTTGCTACCCAAAAAATGGGTATCAAAAAATGATATGATAGCAATCATATAATAAAGCGTATGCCACAACATGAACAGCTTTGCCAGATAATTATCCATAGATCAGTGTTTAACATTCAGAAACAGGTCTGGCTGGTTTTTTTGTTCATAATCATTTGGGAAACCTTCCCAAAATTGCCCACACATTGGATTCAGTCCTTCAGATATCTGAAGGTTGTTCCTTCTGAAATTACCACATGATACTTCGATCCAACATGGAGACACAACCCACAGTTCCTTGGCTTTCCTCAAACATCTTCTCTAACCACTAAGATCTACTCTCTCCTTTGGACTGGCTGCCCACCCCAACATTAACGGGTCTGCGCCATTACTTTTGCTTCCCATTCCATGCCAGCCAAAGCGATTCCAAGGAGGATGGTTACAGTAATCACACCCACGATGCGGATATCATTCGTTGGATCAATCATCACGGCATCAAACTCCTGTGGAAAGACAGAAGGAATGAACATTTCCTTCTCATCAGCTTCGTCCTCTAAGATTCCTTCCCATCAGCTTCCCTCCCATCAGCTTCCTCCTTTAACAGCCTTCCAGATTTATTGCTGCTGCTATCCACAGATGGATAGATTGATCTGATTAGCCCAACAATGCTGTGTGGGTGGTGGGAAGAAGCAGTGGGGGAAGGGAGGGAGGAAGGGAGGAAGGAAGGAAGGGGGAAGGGAGGGAGAAAGGAAAGGGAGGGAAGAGAGGGAGAGGGAAGGAAGGGAAAGAAGAAAGAAAGGGAGAGAAGGGAAGGAAGGAAGAGAGGAACTGAAGGAAGAAAGGAAAGGAAGAGAAGGAGAGAGGAGATGTAGTGGTAGAGATAGAGGTTGAGGGAGGGAGGGAAGAAATTAAGGAAGAAAGGAAACAAAGGAAAGGAAGAGAGAGAAGAAAGGGAGGGAGAAGGGGAGGGGGAGGGTAAAGAGGAGAGGAGAGGAGAGGAGAAGAGAGGAAAGGAAAAAGGAATAAGCAAATCTGCTTTAGATACTGTAGAAGTATGAGATCTGTAAATTGGAAAGTAAAAATGGCTTTATCGGGAGCTCCAAGGAATCACCCCATAACTTGCAGAGATAACTTACTATTCATCAAAGTGCTAGAACAGTATTTCTTAATCTTACCAACTTTAATATATTTGGACTTCAACTTCCAGAATTCCCCAGCCAGCATGCATCCATTGTTACAGCATGCTTCCCATGCTGCTGAGGGATTCTGGGAATTGAAGTCCACATAAAGAGGGCAAGGTTGGGAAGCCCTGAGTTAGATAAACAGAGAAAAGATAAGCATTGTTTTTTTAACACATACCACCAGCAGGTCCTTCACTGTTTCGGAGAAACCCACCACGTGCATAGCTACAGCCACAGCATTGGCAAAGGAGAAGAGAAGACCAATGGATCCACCAAGTTCTGGGCCCAAACTGCGAGAGATCAAGAAGTAGGTTCCTCCTATACCCAATATAAGCAAAATAAAGTCAGTTTTATTTTCCCTATCACCAGATCAGCCCTATTAGTGGAAAACAAATCACTTATTTTAAAAGTAATTTAAAATCAGAAGTAGAAGGTTTTGCACACTAGAGAAACTTTAATGCAAGTAATGTTTATTGTTGAACATTAACAAGGCTAAAATATATGAAGAATGGTTGCAGGAATTGGTTACTCCAATGGAAAGAAGGATAGGGATGACATTATAGCAGTATACTAATATTTCAGGGGCTTCCACAATGAAGAGGAGTCAAACTATTTTCCAAAGCACCTGAAGGCAAGACGAGAAGCAACAGATGGAAACTAATCAAGGAGAGAAACAACCTAGGCATCTTCCTCCAGCAAAATTGGCCAAAATGTATCAAAATATATCATCCATCTGTTGGAAATGTACTCAAGAATACAGATCATATTATCATGTATGGTGGAAATGTAGAAAAACCCAAGAGCTTTGGCATAGAATTCAGAGGTGGCTTGAGATGACAGGGCAAAAAGTGGAATATAAACTAGGATTTTTCTTACCTGGAATTATAACAGAAAAATACAAACAAGAGATGATTTACTTAATAATACATGTGATCACCGCAGCAAGGTTAGCTTTTGCTCAAAAGTGGAATGATAAAGAAATTCCCAATGAAGATGAAGTATTAAAAAAGATTTGGACTTGCACTGAGATGGATAAATTAACTTTGGAAATAAAAGACAAAGATGAAACAAAATACTATAAAGTATGGGATAAATTCTACCAATGGTGGAAAAAAGGAAGGGTCTGGAACTAAAAGATAGGAGGACTGGCAGAACAGATGAATAGAAATAGAAAATGTTGTATAAATGTATATAAAACATGTACCTTATGCCATAATATGTATGACAAACAGGATTGTCAGGACGATCACACCACGTCCAATGTTTTTAACAATTTATTCAATAAATTTGTTGTTAAAAAAAAAAAGAGAGAACAACCTGGAACTAAGGAGAAACTTCCTAAGAACAATGTGAGAACAATGAATGAACAATGAATGAACAATGAACAATGTGAGAACAACGAACCAGTGGGACACCTTGCCTTCAGAAGCTGTGGGAGCTCCATCACTGGAGGCTTTTAAGAAGATATTGGATTGCCATTTGTCTGAAATGGTATAGGGTCTCCTGCTTGATCAGGCGGTATGCTGGGCTTTATTCTTAAATAACATGTTTACTACTTAGGTCCACATTTTATGAGTTTTTGCTTCTTGACTGAACTGTAAAATTCAGCAGGGCTTGGAAGGGACAGTTCCAGAGTCTGGAAGTCAGATTGAGAAGTCTAACAAGCATGTAGGAAGAGCACAAGGCCAAAGCAAGGGAACTAAAGTGTTCCTAAAGTGAGATCGAGCTACATAGGACAATCTGGCAGACTCTGGGTGGTTTAGAAGAACTAAGCAGGATTGGGTATGGTTAATACATGGGCGGTAAAATTGATCTACCCTAGGGCCATAATCTAGACTGGTAAATCTGTTTCACCAGGAAGTTGAGGGGGAACATTACAGAAGAAGACATTGCCCAACCCCTCCCCATAACTACATATGTATCTGCCTATGAAGTCACCATGAAATCAAGCAGGACTTAAAAGAGATATCAGCTAACTTGTCGCTAATGCTGCCCAGGGAAAGTGAAGCAAATCAATGCTATGGAGTTGAGAAAAAGGTTGCATGGAAGAAAATGGGGATGAGGAACCAGAATTGGACCTTAAATAGTAATGAGACAGAACACAGAATAGTCTTGTAGCCCAACCCTTGCAGAAAACCCTATTCCAATTCTGGACAAACGTCTCCTTAAATATCTCCAGTGATGGAGCACCAATGACTTCTGAAGAGAAGTTGTTCCTCTGATTAATTGTTCTCAGTGTCAGGAAATTTCTGCTTATTTCTAGGTTGGATTTCTTCTTGGTAAGTTTCCACCCATCATTTCTTGCCCTGCATGAAGAAGCACCCATGGTGCTGGCTCTTGGCCTCTTTCCATCATAGTTCCTAGACTTTTCAAATGTTCTACATACCACTATCTTTCACCAACCTCCTTCCAAATGTAAAGAAATATCACCTCGCCAGTGGTGGTATTCAATTTTTTTTACTACCGGTTTTGTGGGCATGGCTTGGTGGGCATGGCAGGGGAAGGATACTGTAAAATCCCACTTCCACCCCACTCCAGGGAAAAGATACTGTAAAATCCCCATTCCCTCCCCACCCCGCTAACCTGCTTTCCAGCTCCATTCTCCTATCCAGGACAACAAAAGAAGACCCAGCAGATCAGCTGGGACTCCGATCAGCTGAAGAAGCAATGAATAAATGGTGGCAGGGCCAACCAGAGGCAGTATTTACCAGTTCTCCGAATTACTCAAATTTCTGCTACCGGTTCTCAAGAACCTGTCAGAACTGGCTGAATACCACCTCTGCACTCAGCCACCCTTTCCCCTCAACCTCGATAGTTCCTTTATCTGGTGTCTATTCTAGTTGGACCAGTTGGACCCCACAGGTTAACTTGATCTGGATTCCTTGGAATGTCCCACTCTAGAACAATTGCATCCCCAGGTGAAGCAGGTCAAATAGGATTGAGAGGTGCAAGGACTGGGCAAGGAAATATTCTCTAGAATTAGAAGTCTCTAGTCCAGTAGTTTCTAAATGTGACAACTTTTAGACTTGTGGACTTCAACTCCCAGAATTCCTCAGCGAGCTGGGCAACTAGTGTATGCAATTTTAGGACCTTGGCAGACTTGGGAATTCTGGGAGTTGAAGTTCACAGGCCCTAAAGTAGCCTTTATTGTCCACCCTTGCATTAAACTTATGCCAGCTGTGCTGAAGATGAAGAGTTTAAGTACCTTATAATAAGCTCTCACTCTTTTTTAAAAAATGTCTGCATGTTCCTCTTTTTAACCAGCTCCCCTGAACTCTATTCAGGGCCCCTTGAATTGGCTTCTTGGACTCTGACCAAGTTTGTACTTTGACTTTGTCTCTTTCTATGCCTCCTGACCTGGAACTCTTGGTTACTTGGTATACTGCTTATAGGACAGCTTTATCTGAACTGCAGAAACCTGAATGGCCATTAGAGGGCAGCAAAGAGATAGACAGAGTATCCTAGGCCAGTCACTGAGCCAGAAAAGGGTTTGTAAAATTGTAATCCCAAAAGATCGTTTACCTGCTTTGACTTTGCCGTTGGTGGAAATTGCAGAGATGGAGAGACCAGTAATACTGGTCACCACAGAGGACATGAGAATGATCAACCAGGTTAACCCTGAAGAAACAAAGAACATAGTTTGGCACTCCGGAAGCATGGCTCTCTAACATCCATGGCCTAATGTATGTATTTAACAAACAGGTAAGTATTATGGGTTTTTTTTGCAATACAGGTAATGCTAATTTATTGACTGTCCTGTTTAGCAATCATTTAAAGCTATGATGGTGTTGAAAAAGTAATGTTATGATCAGTCCTCATATTTATGACCATTGCAATATTCCTGTGGTTGCCGTTTTTGAGTTTCAAAATTCTGGCATGCAGTTTCAGAGAAGTCAGCAGTACATTTGCAATCACATGATGTCTGCTTAACAACCTGCCTGACTAATTTGATAACTTCCGGAGGAAATGAGGTTATAAGTTCATCACTGTCATCTGATGTCTTCCTTAATGACTGTGTTGCTTAGCAACAGAGTTGCAGGCCCCAGTTGTGATTCTTAAGCAAGGATTATTAAACTGTAATTATTCAGCTAAGACTATTACATTATTTCAGCCTTGTTTTCTCTCCGTTTGAATGCAACTTGATTCATTTTTTATTATGTTAAACAATTTGTGAAGATGAATAGTCATTTTCTGCAGACAAAATACATTTGAATGTACAAAATGCAATATTTAAAATATATGTTTTTTTCCTCCCTGCATGTATAGGTAATCCTTGACTTATGACCACAATTGAGACCCATTTTTGTCACTAAGCGAGACAGCTGTTAAGTGAGTTTTGCCTCATTTTGCAACTTTTCTTGCCACAGTTGTTAAGTGATCGACTAAAGCTGTTAAGTTAGTATCACCATTGCTAAGTGCATCTAACTTCCCCTAGACTTTGCTTCTCAGAAGGTCACAAAAAGGGATCATGTGTCCCCAGAACACTACAACCGTCATATGAATCAGTTGCCAAGCACTGAAATTTTGATCACCTGAGCATAGGACTGCTGTGAAGGTCGCTAAGTGAGAAAAACGGTCATAAGTCACTTTTTTCAATGCCATTGTAACTTCAAACGGTCACTAAACAAATGGTTGTAAGTCTAGCAGTATTTGTACATGAGATAAAAGTAGTTACAAACCCATATCAAGACCTGACTATATATGATTTAGGGACCTGTTTTTTAGTAGGGAGAAGGTGAAATCAAGAAAACAGTTGCTCCCAAAGGTGCTTTTTCATGAGGCAACTGGACTTTCTGGTTTTTCTCTGAAGACGTTTCACTTCTCAAACAAGAAGCTTCTTCAACTCTGACTGGAACGTGACTCATTTAGTAATCAGAACTGAAGAAGCTTCTCGGATAAGAAGTGAAAGGTCTTCAAAGAAAAACCAGAAAGTCCAGTTGCCTCATGAAAAAAGCACCTTTGGGACAAGCATGACCTGGATGACTGAGAATCTCCATAAAAATAGTCCCCCATTAATTCCACAAAGTTTCTTACCTATACCAGCCTGGGCCGTTATCCACGGCAAACGGAGATAAAGGATCACACCCCAAATATTCAACATGCATCGGATCTTCAGAGGAAAAAAAACATGAATGAAAATCTGGGAGTGTTCACAAAGTCTCATATTATTATTAACTGCATTTTTATCTCATCTTTATTAGTTTTATAAATCACCCAAGACGATGAAGATACACCTAATATGGCTTCCTCCTCTTATTTCCTCACAACAACAACCTGTGAGGTGGGTTGAGCTGACACAGAGAGTGATTGGCTCAGTCACCCAGCCAGCTTTCATATCTGAAGCAGGACTGGAACTCCTAGTCTCCTGGTTTCTGAGATGATGCCAAAACCACTAGACCAAACTGGTTCTCATTGGCATGGTTTTTTTTTAACTTAAAATTGTTAAGAAACCAGTAAATTAAGGATCCAACTCAATCGGTGGCATCCCAAGACTTTGTTTCTTCCCAATTATGGTTCCTACATTCCTACTGATCCCACCACTCCTGGGTCAAATGGATTCACACATTGAGAACTTTACCATAACTCCCGTCACCCAGCCAAATCGGATGGGCCTGGCTTCCGGTTCAGGGTCTTCCACATCTTTTTCTTCCCCATCCTTTGAACTAGATTCTATATTGGGGTCAGCACAGTCTGGGCCCCCAGGATATGCCTGCCCTTTCCCCTATTTAAACCAAAAGAGAAAATAAAGAAGAAAAGAAGTTGATATTAGATCCAAAGTGAATCTCCTAAAATTCTACATATTACATTTTATAGTTGCTCTCCTCTCTGGGGCTCTCCAAATACACTTAATTTTGACTCCATTCTTTTCCCAAAGTGTGACTTTGTTGAAAAAGATGGATGCTCTTTTTGTGACCCATGGAGACTCAACGCACTGAGTTAAATCATGATTTATTTCAATGATGCAGAACAAAACAACTGAGTTCCTATACTATACAGTGCTGATTCGAGTTGGGGTTTGCTCATCCGTGATTTAGATTTTTAAAAATCAGTCCAGGCTACATGGTTTATAAAACCATATGGTTTGGCATTTAGGGCAGTGGTGGGATTCAAAAATTTTTACTATAGGTTCTGTGGGCGTGGCTTGGTGGGCATGGCTTGGCTTGGTGTGTGTGACTTGGTGGGCATGGCATGGGAAGGATACTGCAAAATCTCCATTCCCTCACCACCCCACTAACCTGCTTTCCAGCTCCGTTCTTCTATGCAGGGCAACAAAAGAAGACAAAGAGATCAGCTGGGACTCGGGAGGCAGAGAATAGATGGGGGTGGGGCCAGTCAGATGTGGTATTTGCCGGTTCTCTGAACTACTCAAAATTTCCACTACCGGTTCTCCAGAACTGGTCAGAATTTACTGAATACCACCTCTGATGTAGGGAGAAGCTAGCAAATTTTTATTCTGCATTCCACAATTTAGTGCACTGTATAAAAATAATCTGTTTCACACATGATCATAGGCCAAAATTGGCAATTTGGAAGACACAATGATTTGCTTTACACTTTGCACAAAGACATGGTTATTCTAATTATGATTTATTAAAGAAAATGCAACTGGCAGGGATCTCATAACAAATGAACCTCTAAAGCATTATTTGTAATGATGTTAAAAATCTGGCAGTTTGCTAAGTGTAAATCAACAAACCACCTTAGGGTTTAAATCAATGGTTGAGTCAATCTGAAATAATAACTGAATAACAGAGTTGGAAGGAACCTTGGAGGTCTTTTAGTTCCAACTCCCTGCTCAAGCAAGAGACCGTTCCTGACAAGGGGTTGTCCAGTCTCTTCTTAATTTGGCAATTTTCTTAATAATTTGGCCATTTTAAGCCAGTTTGTAACTTAGTGTTTCATGTGAGCTCAGGCAACTGAAGTTTATTAAACCATGATTCAAAAAACCACTGTTAGGTGTGAT
This sequence comes from Emydocephalus ijimae, assembly GCA_004319985.1. Taxonomy (NCBI): domain Eukaryota; kingdom Metazoa; phylum Chordata; class Lepidosauria; order Squamata; family Elapidae; genus Emydocephalus; species Emydocephalus ijimae. The sequence goes on from BHEV01014049.1 coordinate 12,646, forward strand.
ATGTATAAAGTCTCCACAGCTAATGTTATCATGGAAAAGAAGGAAAGTTATCATGGAACGATCAACTGATCGTTATGGAAGAGGACCCTCTTACTGGTTCTGCATTCCTCAGCATGTCTAAAGTAGGCCGGATCTTCCGGCGTCCAGGAGGTGCTGAGAGGGCATAAAACTCATAACGAGGACAAGCATCAATTGAAGTCTCATAATCGGGGGGTGCTGAAAGAGATCCGTTTTCTTCTGCTTGCGTGGAAGAAGGAAGATCTGGTTTAGGAGTGTGGTTGACTTGTTCCAAGGACGGGCCATTTTGTAATTTTCTAACTTTGAAACGTCCAAAAGAAAGGACAGTCTTATAGGATGAGGAATTTTCTTCCATGGCCTTCTTAGAATTGTTCCCACCTGCTAGGAAGAGAAAAAACAAATATTTGTTTATTTTTTTTCCTGCAAGACTGCCTCCTTTGATTATATCCCCAATTTAACAAGCCAGGAGTTAGGAAGACATTCATGATTTGACCCATCCTGGGCCATCTGATTCAAGCCAGTATTTTAACTGCTACACTGTTTCTCTTGCTAAGAGATGAGGCTACAATTTAAGTTTAATCCTTGTTGAACAATTCCAGGACTTAGAAATGTATTCATGTGATAATTCTTCATCCCCAAATTTTAAACCACACAAGAGGGCCCTGAACAAGGTAGAAAATTTATCTTCATAGACATCCTTGTGCACACATGATGTATTTCTTGAGCAAGAGAAAAAGCTCTTGGCTGTAATTATACAGATGCTTCTTATTATAAGTCACCTACCCAATATTGAACTTCTCTGACACATTAACCATGTATTTTAAAATACTGCAAAGGATTAGAATTTAGAATTAGAATTAGAAGAATTTATTCCATAATACAAGACAGATAAAAACATATAAAAGCTATTTTTAAAACACTCTTGTGATTTGGAATTTGGTATCTTGGATAAAGAGTTGTATAAAATTAAAACAAACCCACTGAATATTTACAAGTACATTTGGTTCTGCTAGCCCTCCTGGGAAAGGAAAAGTTATATATCGCTCATATTTTTTTCTGTGTATCTGTTCCTGAAAAATAGAAATGTGTGTTTTTAGATCAAAACTTAAGATTTCCATTCCAAAACACCCAATTCAAAATAATTCATGCATGCTGTTAAGTGACACCAAAATGATTCAGCTTTCTATATGGTTTTTTCAGGTCTACTTGAACTATGTTCATCACAAAGCTCTCTCTACTTTTCTCTTTATTTTTATAGCTGAAAACTACTGCCTCTAAACTCAAGTCTGAACCTCTTGTTTCCATGCAGCCATGAGATACATATCATGTTTTCTAATCCATTAAATAAAGGAAGAGTGGAAAAGGATAATCATCCATAATCAATCAAGCTTTATTTAGGTTATTGACCTGCATAAAATACTATTACAGGATGGTAATTTACCACCATCTCTACAATGTGCAGTAGAAAATGAGCTAAATTTTAGTGTTACTGCCACAACTATAAAACAGCATCACAAATATAAATCATTAAGACAACAGTGCAATATAGTACAGTTTAAAATAATGTGATATAATGTTAATATAAATTATAAAAAAAAACCTATGAAAAAAATAGCAAAACATCAGAAATATTAGCCAAAGAGTATACAAACATTGTATTGCTAAAATCTCCTGGTAAAAATATAATTAGTATTGATATTAAAACTACATAAGCTATGATGAAATGGCAGTACAAAATGTTAGTACGCACTTTATAAATAGCAATAGCGGTAAAAATGGCCATGTTAAACAATTAGAAATAAAATCAATTACACAATAAAGTCAGTACACAATTAAAAGCATGGGCTTCATCTATTTTGGTCTTGATCAAAGTATTTTTCAATTTAGCACATCAGGCTATCAGATTTCCATCTTGTGAATTTTTCTAGGAAAAAGGAAGGAAAGAGGTATACTATCTAAGCTGAACTAATTCATTTACCTCTCAAGTAGGAACTACAGCAGCTCCCTTATAAGACCATATAGAAATATATCAAATCAGAGGTAAATCCCATTGAATTTAATGGATTTTCTTCCAGGAAAAAGAAAAAGCTGAAAGAAAACATCAACATTTAACTCTATTCCAGTTATGTTACAGTATTAGTCCATGGAGAATATACCTCATATGAAAAAGATGAAATTAATTCAATCAGGTTAGCTGATGAAGAACAAATAAGAGCTTTGTGGTACTTTAAGGATGAATCTGATTTGTTGTATAACTAGCCACAAGACCACAAAAGTTAGCTATAATAAATTAACATTCTTTGGACTAGGCTGCAAGAGTAGTACAATCATTCTCTTATTTAAGACTCAAAACTCTCATTAATGAGGGCAATACGTTTTCCTAATAATTAAATATATGTATTAAATATAAAATTTAAACTAATTAACTATATTTATAAACTATATTTTAATATATTTCACATATTAAAATATATTTATTATTAGGATATTTATACCAACCTTGGTTTTTCATTCAGCAGTATTTATTTTTCCTTCCAAAAGATACAGGAATTGCAACAAGAATTATTTTCCTTAGGGATGGCCAAAAAACCAAATTAATTATATATACTATGAGTGAGTGAGACACACAGAGAGAGAGACAGTAAAAATCTGTTTTCTCACATTTTTGTATTTGAATATTTCCAAGAACTGCCCTGAAAATAGATGCCTGAAAGATTTACAATTCTGTTTCCCTCCAGGTGTGAAATTTGGCCTTCACTCCTCAAAGTCAAAATGGAAAGAAGTTCTCCAGCCTAGGATAGATGCTGTACTGGATTGCTTAAAACAGAGGATCAAGAGGAATAAAGGCAGAAAGCCCGAGACAGCAGGGAGCAGGTGAAGAACGGCCCAACTGCAAAGACCCAAGAACTAGGAATGAGATCAGAAAGAAGTCCCAGAAACCAGGAGATGAGATGGGGGCTCAGGTGATTCTATACCTGCTCCTTCAGCTTCTCCACACCAGTCCTTGATATCTTATCTCTCACCAGCAACAGGTTGACCTGCTATCTCTCCTGACTTATAAAGTCTCCTGATAAACACAGGCCCAGCTCTTCTAAACTGGACCCAACAGCTCCTGGCTGCCTTGATCCCTCCTATCCATCATCCACACCTCCACCACCCCCCTCTCCAAATAGACAAACTTTCCAAATGCAAGAAGGAAAGATGGGGGGGGAGGCATGAGGGGAAGGTTAGGGGTGGAATTGAAAGAACATCCTCCCCCTTTCTTGCACACAACATAAGAAGTTAAGGGCCCTGTTTGCTCGCCTTATCTCCTGCCCCTGCAGCGTTCTTTCCACTAGCCCATTTGTACAAGGCAATGGAAACTTAGAAAGACAATGGAAGGCTGGAGGAAGGCTGGAGCCTCAGGGATCTGTCTGGCTGGGTGTGTAGCTGGCCCGTGTGCAAGGGGTGGGAATCGGGGCAAAAAGCAACAGGATCCAAGAATTCAGACTTAAGACTGAGTCTTGCAGGCAAGCTTAACCGAATGACAGAGTTGGAAGGGTTCTTAGAGGTCTTCTAGTCCAATCCACTACTCAAGCAGGAGATCCTATAACATTTCAGACAAATGGCTGCCCAGTCTCTTTTTAAAAGTGTCCACTGATGGAGCACCCACAATTTCTGAAGGCAAGCTGTTCCACTGGTTGATTGTCCTCACTGTTAGGAAATTTCTCCTTGGTTCTAGATCCCTCCTCTCCTTAATTAGTTTCCAGACACTGCTTCTTGTCTTCCCTTCTGGTGCTTTGGAAAATAGGTTGATCCCTTCTTCTTCTTTGTGGCAGCCCCCCAATTATTAGAACACTTCTATCGTGTAGCCTCTAGCTCTTTTCACTAGATTAGACATACCCAATTCCTGCAACTATTCTTTGTATGCTTTAGCCTTCAGCCCATAATCATCTTTGTTGCTCTTCTCTGCACTCTTTCTGGAGTCTCAACATCTTTTTTTTTAATATTGTGCTTCAGGTTAAGCCATGCTTCTCAGCCTTGTGAGTCCAGGGACTTGAACTACTCCTTAAGGCATGCGGTAGAGAAAAGAATGAGGCTAGGGTTTTGCTTAATTGATTTATATTCTAGCTTTGGATCCAAAAAGGACAATCTAGATGGTGGAGAAGATCTGAATGAGCTGAAATATGAATAAAAAGAGAGACAGACTGACCCCAAATAAGGCATTCTTTCAAAAAAAAAACCCTCACAAATAAATAAATAAAACAGAGCGCATGGTGGAACAGACTTTGAAGTTAATTCAGGAAACTAAAGTGGATTGCACATCAACATGAACAGACGTGTTTGCCCTGATCTTACAAAAGTGTTTCTCAACTCATTGTACACAAACTACAGCTGGATATAGAGGTAACTCAGGTGGGACAGTAAATCCTTAAAACCATACCGCTTTCCAAGTCTTCCCAATTGATAAATGTAATAACACAACACTTATAAAAAATGAACATATAGAGCTAATGTTAAAGGAAACATTCTTTAAGTAAATTTTGCTCCATTTTATGACCTTTCTTGCCACAGAGTTGCTAAATAAATCTCTGCATTGGATAAGTGAGGAACCTAGTTGTTAATTGAATCTGGCTTCCCCCTTGACTCTGCTTGTGAGAAGGTCGCTAAAGGGGGATCCCATGACTTTGGGACACAGCAACAGTCATAAATATGAACCAGTAGCCGAGCTCCTGAATTTTGATCATGTGATCATGGGGATGCTACAAAGGTGGTGGTTGTGGAAAAACAGTCCTAAGTCACACTTTTCAGTGCTGTGGTTGAATGGTCACTAAATGAATACTCGTAAGTTGAGGACTACCTGTAATGTGGAGAGAGAGAAGGTTTACTTTTCACTCACTGCAGAAAGCAAGATGGTGAACTCAAACTTAAAGGCCACACACAACAGGCACGATATAAATACCACACATAGAATAGCCCAAAGCACACAGTCTGCCAGAGAAAAGTTCCCTGAGAGATGGGATTCAGCACAAGTACCGAAAGCCCGGAAGGAAGACAAAACCTCCAGTTCTAGTGACTGATGCAGATTGGATCCTGCAACATTATCCTGGGATATGTATATTCGCCTTCATTCATGAAACTTAGAAACAAGAAGGTTTGTGGCAAAACTTTTTTTACCTGCTCCATAGTAAAAACTCTGGATTTTTCTGCTAGCACTTGTGATAACCAGAGGTCTGGTTTTTTTTAAAACCGAGCAAACAAGTTCTTGAAGATTTAGGCTGTTTAGCAAACAACTTTTTCTCAAAAGGCAATTGGACTGGGTTTTTTTAAAAAAAGAGAACAGTCCAGTTGGCTTTGAAAAAAAAGCACAGTTTTGAGGCAACTATGACCTGGATTACCGAAAATCTTCTTAGATCTTTAAAAGGGTGGGCTTCAACTCCCAGAATTGACTTACAAAGCTGATTTATGACTGGCTTTGCAAATCATGCTAAATCATGATAGGATTGAGTGGGACTTAGCTTAGAAGATTATGCCAACTGGGACAATATGATTTAAACCTCCTCTCCCCCATGTAATTATTACCAAACCTTGACTTAGCAAATATGCAAACCAGACAACCTTTCAGCCCTCTTCCCCTCAGAGGATTCTTAGGTAGATAAAATTAAAGGGGTATGTGTAGCTATATTGTTTTCAGCTATTAATACCTTTAAAGAAAGGTGAAAAGCATCTCTTATCCATGGAAGAGACAATTGTCTTAGTTGAGAGTTTCTTCTCTCCTTATCTGTTCTAGCATCCTGAGCTCTGGGTATAGAGATTCAGAATACATAACCATTAGCATCATAATAGTCTCATGTAAGTTCAGGGTGTGCCCAAAATAAGGATTTACTAGTTAGTTCCTTTTCCCCAAAAACTTTTTAAGTTTCAAAAGAAGATAAAATGCAAGGAAATATAAAAAAATAAAAAAAAATAAAAGAAGGGTATCAAGAAGCCAAAATTGGGAATGCAAGAAGAAAAGTGTAGAAAAGAGTAACTTCCAACTTTTTTTTGTACAGATGCAAGAATAAAATATTTGTTTTGCCCTAAAATGAACTATAGCACACAATATTTCTACAATCGTAAACAGTTCTAACCCCCCAATCTCAGAGTTAAAAGTTTCATTTCTTTCACCTTCAAGCAAACAGTTCAAAATTGGTTTCCAAGCAGAAACGCAGCTAGGCAAAGTCTTTTCTTTAATCAAAATAGTGAGTGTCATCATCTCTGCTACTCCATGAACTGCATCATCCATTCTTCATTTGTAGGAATATGAAGTTTTCTGCCTCTATACCTATGAAAGACTTGTGCTGTTTGCTTCATTGTCGTCCATAATTAGGACTGCAGAAAAAACAATACCAACCTGCCTTCAATCGAGGACAAGTCAAAAAGAGGGCTGTGAAAATATTTACAAACCCCTCACATCCTGGACATAAACTGTTTCAACTCCATCCCTCAAAATGACGCTATAGAGCACTGCACACCAGAACAACTAGACACAAGGACAGATTTTTCCCAAATGCCATCACTCTGCTAAACAAATAATTCTCTCAACACTGTCCAACTATTTATAAAGTCTGTACTACTATTACTATTAATCTACTCATCACTCCTTATCACCCATCCCCTCCCACTTGTGACTGTATGACTGTAACTTTGTCGTTTGTATCCTTATGATTTATATTGACTGTTTCCTAGCATGATTTGATTGCTTATTGTACTCAACCCTAAGTGTTGCACCTGATGATTCTTGACCCTTGACGAATGTACGTTTTCTTTTATGTACACTGAGAGTATTTGCACCAAGACAAATTCCTTATATGTCCAATCACACTTGGCCAATAAAAGAATTCAAATTCTAATTGTCAACACCTCAATTCCTCTCCCTTTCCTGCTCTGCAATGAAGTTGATAAAATACATGATTTTTAGCCATTTTACATTCATTTGTTTGGCTTATTCCAATTTAAGGTGACAATTCCTGGAAAGCAAAATGTCCTGAGTATTTTTAGCTAGCTCAATTAAATGAGCATCAAGGTTTTGGGGAGGGTAGGACAAAGTCCCAACTGAAGAAATTCCAAAGATTTGTTAGTATTTTTTCTTGAAAGTTCCATTAGATGGATTGTATGGTAGTGGATCTCAATTTTACTTTCCTTAGGACTCACTAATTATTCCAAAAGCTTTGTCCCACCAAGATAAAAATGAGTCCATAAGAACTGAACAGTTGTTAGATAAGGAAAATTGTCCTGCTGTATAAGGGTAATGGTCTCATGGATCAACATTCTGGGTCTAACCATGCCAGTTGGATGTACAGAACTGGAACAAACGTGCAGAGAAAGAGTGCAGAGGAGACCAATCAAGATGATTAGGGGACTGGAGGCTGAAACATACAATGAATGATTGCAGGAACTGGGCATGGCTTGTCTAGTGAAGTGAAGAACCAGGGGAGACATGACAGCAGTCTTCCAACATATGAAAAGTTGCCATGGAGAGGGGAGGGTGGTCAAGCTATTTTCCAAGGCACCCAGACTAGATAAGGAATAACAGATGGAAGCTGATCAAGGAGAGATTCAACATGGAAATAAGGAGAAATTTTCTGACAGTGAGAGCAATCCATCAATGGAACAGAAGTTGCCTTCGGAAGTTGTGGGAGCTTCATCACTGGAAGCTTTCAAGAAGAGATTGGACTGCCCTCTGTCAGAAATGGTGTAGGGTCTCCTGCTTGGGTAGGGGGTTGGATTAGATGGCCTACAAGGTTCCTTCTAACCTTGTTAATCTGTTAAAAAGAGTCCCTTTTCCCACAGTGAAATCCACTTAGAAGATGTCATTATAAGTAGCTGTGATAGACTAAACCAGAATCTCTCAACCTCAGTAACTTTAAAATGGGTTGACTTCAACTCCAAGAATTCCCCAACCTGCATGGTTTACTCAGCAGGTAATAAGGATTGCAGAACCATAATGGGCAGCTTTTTAAAAGAGACTGGACAGCCATTTGTCTGAAATGATATAAGTCTCTTGCCTGAGCAGTCTCTTCTGTTATTCTGTTATTAATTATGACTTCCATATTATAATAATTAAATCTACACAGTACAGTTTGCCAAAATCAGATTTAGTCTGTCTTAATGTGATGAATGAACAAGTCCAATAACCTATTTCAATGTTACCTATGGATCTTCTTGGATGAATATGGAGTTGAACCTGGTGTCTTATCCAAAAGTCTTAAGCGCTCCACCGTATTGTGTGACTGAGATCGCTTTGCCAAATAACCAGTAACCCAAACTCTAAATAAAGCAATTGAAATAAGTAAGTAAATATTCCAACTGCTCTTTTAATTACCACACCTTTAACAACAATATGGAAAAAATATTCAAATTAAACTTTGCATGAAAGCAAGACAAAACACGTGTTTGATTGTTCCTTTACCAAAGGCTCCAGTTTCAAGCAGGAGAGGAGAAAGCAATTGGCAACGGGTGGGATCCAACTGGTGTAACTACTGGTTCGTTGATTTTACATTTTGGTGGAAACTAACCAAAGAGAGAAACAACCTGGAATTAAGGAGAAACTTCCTAAGAGGGAGGATAATTAACCAGTAGAACAGCTTGCCTTCAAAACAACAATGAAGATTTTAAAGAAAAGCTGGACGTTAACTTGTCTGAAATGGTGTAGGATCTCCTGCTGAGCAGGGGCCAGCTTTATGCTGATTCTGATTTTGATTTAGACAAGGCACTGCTGAAACCCTTAGCCAAGGCAGGTCCTTCTCCTTCTCTACCACCCCCCATGCCATTATTTTTGAATACCCTGTCGGCAGGTGTGATTATTTCTTTTTTATTTATTTATGTTTTGGGTGATTAGGAAACTCTTTATCTTTTTACACCAGGACTGAAGAGGGTGTTTTATCTTTTTGCATATCTCTTCTGAAGTTCACAGAGAACAGAATTAAATCAATCTCTGAAAGGAAGTCTTTCATGCCATGCCATGCCTTGCTCTTTTTGATATATCTCCTGGCAAAAAGGGGATTGCCCTAAAGTGGGTGGGGTGAGGTGCAGTGGGGTGGGGTGCTTGGAAATAATTTTCTTAAAATTTCCCATTCTTGAGCAACACCACTAATGTCTTTTTGGCAAGATAGCTGAGTTGGTATATCATAGTACAAAGGAAAAACCTAATGAAGATTCATCTGGTATAATTCACCGATTCTAATGAGCTTTCCAACAAATATATTATTCCTCCACCTTGGAAATACAATAACAAACCTAAACGAAGCCAACTGAATGTTCAATATAGATTCAGAAATGGGAAATTGACTATTCATTTTTTATTTGTTTTTTAAATTAGTTGTGTTTTCCCCACCTTTATTATTTTTGCAAATACCTCAAGAAGATGAACATATCCAACACAGCTTCTTCCTTTTCTCCCCCACAATAACTACCCTGTGAGGTGGATTGAATTGAGAGAAAGTGGTTGTCCCAAAATTACCCAGCTGGCTTTCATGGCTAAGATAGGACTTGAACTCACAGTCTCCTGCTCTTTAGCCTGGTTCCTTAACCATTATACCAAACTAGATCTCTCAAGTCAAGATGGCAAACATGTACAACACACCTTCTTCCACCTATGTTCCTCACAACAATCCTATGAGGTGGGTTGGGCTGAAAGAGAGTGGCTTTCATGGCTGAGGCGGGACTTGAACTCACAATTTGCTGGCTTCTCATATCTTAATCACTATGTCAAACTGGCTCTATTCATACAAAGAAAAAAAATGCAGAATGAAATGAAGATAGAGTGAAATAAGACACTGTAGAATTGCATATGTTCCTTTCCTTTCTCGAAAAACCATTCCCTAAAGAAATGTTTTGCTAAGTCATTGTTTGCTATAGGTTAACTTTACACAACATGTAGCGAGGTACACTGTGATTTGCAAATCATAACACCTGTATTTGCATGCCAAAATAAAGCCAAAACCAAACAACAGTATTTATGACCTAGAATGATCTCAGCCAAAGGATCTCCATATCAAAACACTCAAATTTAATTGTAATATATTGTATATATACACACATACACTTCCATGGTAAGTCAATAATACGTTGGATATACAATTGTACTACAATTAATATCACTGTGGGGTAATGTCACTTTGCTGTTGCTGATTAACAACTATTTAAAACAACCTGAACTAAAAATTGATTACTAGTGGAATATGAGTCAGTGATGTCAAATAGCTACAAAAAAAGTCAGATGCATTTCCATAACACAAGTATTGTTTCCCAATCATGGGAAGTCACAATTCCACTTTTTCTCACACTCTAGACTCCTTCCTTGAGTATTGCATTTAATCTTGGGAACACCATTTTAAGAAAGATTGATATAAATTGCAACAGATATGGCAAAAAGCAACAATCTGAGGATTGGAAACTATATTCTGTGAATAACTTTAAACAAACTGAGAATGTTTGGTTTCAAAAAAGAGCACAACTGGAGTACTACATCCATTACAAAGAAGATGTTGAGACTTTGGGAAAAGTGCAGAGAAGTGTAACTAAGACAATTAAAGGCTGGAGACTAAAAAGAATGTTTGCAAGATTTGGGTATGGCTAATTTAGAGAAAATACGAACTAGGGTGACACGATGGCACCATTGCAGTATTTGAGAAGTTGCCACAAAGAGGAGAGAGTTAGCTGATTTAGCAAAGCACCAGAGGGGAGGACAAGAAACAGTGAATGGAAACTAATCAAGGAGAGAAGCAAAGTGGAATTAAGGAGAAACTTCCTCACAGTGAGGACAATTAACCAGTGGAACAGCTTGTCTTCAGAAGCTGTGGGTGCTTCATCACTGGAGACTTTTAAGAAGTGGCTGGACAGCCACTTTCTGAAATGGTATAGGGCCATGATGGCAAACCTGTGGCACGCATGCTGGAAGTGGCACACAGAGCTATCTCTCTAGGCACGGCAGCCATTGCCTGTTGCTCTTCCAGGTTCCAGCACATGCATGCACATCAGCAAGCTGGTCTTTGTGCATGCGGGAATGTTGGCAACCAGAAGAGCAGCTCGCCAGCGTGCATGTGCATGCCGGGAAACTGAGCTTCCAGTTTCCAGCGCAACTGGTCTTCGTGTGTGCATGAACACCAGAAACTGGAAGACCAGTTGGCTGGCCCGCATGCATATCCCGGAAACTGCAACCTCAGCTTCCTGGTATGCGCATGCATGCCAGGGTACTGCTCTTCAGTTTCCAGCACTCTAGTGCGTGTGTTCTGGGGAGCTGATCTTCTGGTTTCTGCTGGTCCCACATGCACTCCCGTTTTGGCACTCAGTGCCAAAAAGGTTCGCCAACACTGGTATAAGGTCTCATGCTTGAGTAGGGGGTTGGACTAGAAGACCTCCCAGGTTCCTTCCAGCCCTAAATTGAATTGAAAAATGTGAAAAGTGAGAAGGGATATGGGAGCATTCTTCACCTATTTGGACAATGCTTACAGAAAGTGCTTCAGTTCTGCTCTATCCTGTTTCAGAACACAGGGTTTAGAAGTTACAATTGCCCCTATCAAAAAAAAAAAGATTCAATTCATTTCAGCAATTGAACCAATGATCCAGAGTGGTCATGTGGATGTGTTCAAATGGAAGGCAGGCGATCATGTTTTGGAGATGCTTCCCAAGGCAAGGAAATTTAGGGTTAACAGAGTTGAAAGACACTTTGGAGGAGTTCTAGTCCAGTGCTTCTCAACTGGGTAACTTTAAGATGCATGGACTTCAATGCTCAGAATTCCCCAGCTAGCCCATATTCCACCACCGGAGGTTTTTAAGAAGAGATCAGACAGCCATTTGTCTGAAATGGTATAGGGTCTCTTGCTTATGCAAGGGGTTGCACTCGATAAAACCTCCAAGGACCTTTCCAATTCTTGTAATTCTGCCCCCAAACATCACACTGTTTTTTATTTTTGGGTTTTTTTTAAGTTCAGTGGAGATACATTTCAGGAGTGCAGGTCCATCTGCTGTTGAACTGAAAGTTGTGGTCATGTGCAAAAGCATTTTTTTGATCAGGCAAAATGGAGGAGTTAGAATTTATTAGAGGGTACAACATTTCTTTTTCTAAAATAAACAGGGGGGGTGATTCTTATCACTTTGCATATGTGCATTACCCAACAGCACAAGAATGTCTCGCTCACACCCACGCTCTGAGGTGTTAATGGCCCGTATAATCTTTAGCAATTCTCCCTATCTGATCTACTTCTTTCTTTTGTTTTTGTTTATAGGTCCTCTGTGAGACTGTGACCATCATAAATGAAGGTCTTTACAATGCCACAAACTCTGGCTAAGTTTGTGTCACACACTAGTCTATCGGGAACTGAATTGTGCTTTGCAGACCAAACCCAGTTTACTTTGCTTCTCACAGCTCTCTGAACCGCCAAATTCAACATGTAGAAATCCAGAAGTACAGAAGGCAATTGTCAATTATACCAACCACAAATGTGGGGTGGGAGTGGAGGGGTGGAGGAAAATCAGTGCCTTTGCTCTTTTTGTTGTAGCAGGTTCAATAAGAAGTTGCTTTCTGAGCAACCTATAATTTTGTTGGGGATATTTTGCATCATGTGCAGTGGAAGTGGGACAAAGTTTTTTTTTACCCCGGGGTCACGTTGGTTAGAGGAGGAAGAGGAAGAGGAGGATGAGGAGGAATTGCAAGAAGGCAGGTACATGGAAATATATAAATTAATAATAAACTTGCACACCTTCCAAACAGAGATATCCATGCTGATCCCATTCCTGGATTGCTAGAACAAAAATGGAAGCATTTTGACTCTTTCCTCAGAAAACCAGAAGTGTCTTGCAATTTCCCATTTCTGAGTTCATAGATTATTTTGAGGTCCTCTCTGCATGCTTCTTGTTTAGGCAGCTATCTGACTGTTGGATTAAGAGCAGCAAAGTCTATGCAAACTGGCGCAGAGACCTTCTAATGACAGATGACAACAGACAGAGATCTTGTGGGATCTATCTTGGGGCACATCCCACTGACTTTACTGAAGAGGGTGTAAACATCTACAGCATTCAATCTTCTATCTAGACAGAAAAAGAGCTAATTGACAGAACTGTGTATTAGAATTTATAAGGACTTCTGGGAAAAAAATCTGCGAACTTTATATAGGCATCAGGAAGGACATCTGGCCAGTAAATGCACAGCTCCATCCAGTCGCTTCAACTCTACCCTGAAAAGGGACTACAGGGTTGCAAAAAGGGAGGTATTGAGTAAGGACTACATATACAGATTGCAAAAATTAGATGAGATTCTGAAAACTAACTTTTTGTTACAATCTAGTGAGCATCTAGAGTTTTGCAACTGAGAAAAGGTAGTCCTGTGTTACACCGTGTTGATTAATTGGTTAAATTAATGGATCAACAGAAATATTTTTATCATCCAATAGACTTCTCTGAATGGGGCTATTTGTTTGTTGTTTATTTATTGTTTTTATCCTGCCTGTTATTACTTTATAAATAACTCAAGGTGGCAAACATATCTAATACTCCTTCCTCTTCCAACAACAACCCTGGGCTGAGAGACAGTGACTGGCTCAAGGTCACCCAGCTGGCTTTCGTGCCTGAGGCTGGACTAGAACTCACAGTCTTCTAGTGATTGGCCCAAATTTATCCAGCTGCTTTTCATGTTTTTTTTAAGAAACTTTATTAATCTTTTATAATTTTAAAAAGACAAACAACAGAAATATAAATCTTATAACATCAACAGTTTGTGACATTCATCTTATATTAATATTTTGTACATTATTTACAAATATATAGAATTTGTGCGGATATAAATCATTAACTTATCTAGTGCTTATCCCTATTTATTTACAATCCATTTATCTATCCAACAATCTATCTCTGCTCAGTCCAATTATACCATTTTTCAGCCGCTTTTCATGTTTAAGGCAAGCCTAGAACTCACAGTCTTCTGATTTGTAGGCCAGCACCTTAACCACTCCACCAAACTAACTTTCTACTTATTTCCCTCTCTAGTTCTCTTATAAATTTAATGGTTTTGTACTATTAAAGTATCACATTTAGTCAAGGTACCCTTCTAGGATTTTGTCCTGAAATTCTGGAAAAATTAAGGTTATTTTTGAGTCAAGGGAGCACTAGTGACTGTCCTGAGGCAAAGCCTCAAGAAATGACAAAACACTGTTGATTTTATTTCACAGAAATATTTCAAAATGAACAGGAAACAGATGCAGATACCATATCAGGAAAACTTTGATTCTTCCATAACATCTGACATGGGTATGTCACATGACATTTGTGTCATCTATGATTTCATTTTTTGTAGAAATATTTGTTCCCCAAGAAACCTGATGGGGAACAGGAATATGATCTGAAGTTAATTTTGGAAATTCCCATTTTATGTTCAGAATCACAATTATCTGCAATAACATCGTCACACTATTATTGTTGTGCAACCTCATTTCAAAGCCAACATGGCTTCTACCAGTAGTCTGACTATTCTTTAAAGCAATTATGGAAATTTTGAGATGTGTGGATTTCAATTCACAGAATTCTGGCACTCAAAGTTCTCATATCTTCTGGCTGGAGAATTCTGGAAGTCCACAATCTTAAAGTTGCCAAGGTTGAGAACACTGCCTTAAGGAGTGTTGATTTATTTATGCAAACTTTTATGCAGATAACTATCATTCATTATATTAAATGAAATTTTACAAGGTGTACCGCTAAGTGTTTAAATCTTCTTCCAGCTTGTGAAATCACAAAGTGTCAGAGATTAGCTTAGCATGCGTAATTGTTTGGAGAATTTATGTGGCCACCTCAACATGAGCAAAGGAACTCTGGGCAGCTTATAACAGAAAACAAGCCGAGACAACAAAAAGTCAATAATAATCAGTAATCAATAAGAAGTGACCTGTCTCATGTTCATACTTTCTCTCAATGGGAACTTTACTCATTCTGGCCTCAATGCCCAGGGAGAATAATCAAATTAAAGGCTTTCTAAAGCAGGGGTCTCCAACCTGGGCAACTTAAGACTTGTGGACAAAGTTCCTCAGCCAACTCTGGGAGTTGAAGTCCACAAGTCTTAAAGTTGCCCAGGTTGGAGACCCCTGTTCTAAAGGACCACAGTGTTAGGACCATCCAAACATCAAGATGGGTAGGAACCTTTTTCCATAAGGTAGGTGCTGTGTTCAAAGACTGACAGCGGTCCTCACTCCAGTCCGCTGCCTGCGCGGGAGCGCCGACCGCTCCCATTGGTTGATGCCATTTGACAGCCGGCTATAAAAGGAGCTGTCAAATGGCATCAGCTGTTGCCAGTTAGCCGCGGCAGCCGCGGCAACCCTTTATTCGTTGAATAAAGCCTGTTAAAAGTCAAGCCTGTGTCCATCTGAGTCTCTACTGCCGCTCTACAACACTGGCGACGAGGGCGGGAAATGATAAGAGACAACCAGGCGAAGACAGCTGAGCACAGTCACTGTCAAAAAGAGCTGAAGCCGCTGAGAGCTGAATAACGTCACCGCAGCTGATGCTCTCCACGAGTGCGAAGTTCAAACTCCCCAGCTGAGGAGTCAGATGCCGCCTGACAGGCGCAGCCGCAAGCGCTTTTCTAAAAGCGCAAATTTAAAGCTCCCTCACCTGAGGAGACCGACGCTGCCGCTTCAAGGTGGGTTCAAACCCGACATTCCCGACATTCCAGCCAATGGGCGAAACGTGGGAGTCATATATGAACCGGTTCGAGTGTTTCCTAAATGCGATTGACCTGACAGAAGCCACCAACCTGAGGAAAAGATCCTATTTTCTGAGCTTCTGTGGAGCTGCTGTTTTTGATACAGCCTCCGCACTAGTATCCCTGCGTTCTGTGAAGGCTATTCCCTGGGAGGATTTGCAGGGAATCCTGTCTAACCACTACTCCCCCAAGCCCTCTCAAATAGCTAGGAGACTGGCTTTTAGAAGGAGAGTTCAGGCTGAGGGGGAAACCATTAGTCAGTATATGGCAGCCTTAAGATCAGCTGCCATACACTGTGGTTTTAGAGATTACCTGGAAGACATGCTGCTTGACCAAATTGTAGGAGGGGTTAGAGACCTAAAGCTACAGAGGCGGTTACTAGCAAAAAAGGACTTAACCCTAGCCTTAGCCATAGAAGAAGCTCAGGCTGCTGAGCTGTCTGAGCTGTCAGTAGCTGAGATTCAGGGGAACCCCATTAAGCAAGGAAGCTCTACCATTCACTTTGATGAGATTTCCCTAGAGGAGGAACCGCTTGACATAAACCATCTCAGACAACCAAGACCCCCTCCAAAGATGCCAAGGAAAAACACCAACCCAACAACCAGACAACAACCCAATTGTCTGAGCTGTGCGGGGCACATCTCAGGTCAACATGCAGATTCAGAAATGCAACCTGCCTAAATTGCCAGAAAAAAGGCCACATAGCTAGGGTTTGCCAAGCTGAAAAAACCTTCCCACAAAGACCTCAAGCCACTTCCTCCTTCCAAAGGCAAGTTGAAGATTGCTATACCTGTTACCACTCAGACAATACCACCCCTGGGTCTAACAAAATAAGCATTTTTGTCTTTTTAGAAGGTAAGCCCTGCCGGATGGAGGTGGACACCAGGTCTGCCCTCTCTATCATCTCATGGGCCACCCTGAAGAAGCTGCTCCCTACACTGTCCAAGAAGAAGCTGCTCAACTGCCACCTGACTCTTCGAGACTATCAGGGAAAGACCATTCCAGTCCTGGGGAAAGGCAAGTTCCTTATTCAATTCCAGAACTTTAGAGGCCACTTGCCTCTGGTGGTTGTAGATGGTGCCCTTCCCAGCTTGCTTGGGCTAGATTGGTTCCCTGCTCTGGGCTTAACTGGGATTCACTCTGTGTTGAATACTAAAGTAGACACCCTATTTAGGGACTACGCTGATGTTTTTAGTGATGAGCTGGGATGTTACTCTGGTACCCCTATCTCATTTGATGTAGGCCCACAAGCCACCCCCATTCATTTAAAACCTCGCAAAGTCCCTTTTGCCATTCACCCTAAATTGGATTCAGAACTAGATAAGCTAATTAAGCAAGGGGTACTAGAGCAAGTAGATTTCGCAAAATGGGAGACACCCATAGTCATCCCACTTAAAAAAGATGGCAGCGTGCGAATCTGCACAGACTATAAAATGTCCCTCAACCGTTTCCTCCAAATTAGTGCATACCCAGTCCCCGTAATCCAACACCTGCTGCACTCCTTTGAGCCAGGTACAATTTTCGCAAAGCTAGATATGTCTCAAGCATATCAGCAGTTTCCTGGAGACAAACATACTGCTGATTTGCAAATAATAGTTACCCAAAGGGGCGCTTTTAGGTGTAAGCTGTTATGAACTAATAAAAGCGCTTAAATAAAGTTTTAATAAACCTTAAGAAAAAGCAGGGTTCTAATCCTGCACTTCTGATTGGCCAATAATAGCGATATCGGATTGGTCCATTCTGGGGAATCTGATTGGCTGTTAACGAGCCATTCTCATTGGTTCAAGGGTTTAACACTTCCAAGTTTCTCAATGGCTAATAGGTCAGCAGCCTGCCCTATAAAAGGGCTGCTGCTGCCCTAGGGTTTTTGCTCTGTTCAGAATGATTAATAAAGAGTTGAAGTTCAACAGAAGTTCACTGTTCACTGCTTCGTCTCCGTTCCTTGCGCCCATGCGCAGAATTTAACACTGGCGACGAAGGTGGGATATGGAGACATCAGAGCTGACTGAACACTACAGAGCACCAAACAGAGCACGTGGCTGAAGGCGCATCGACCACGGAAACCATGTCCGGCGGCGCCATACCACCCGCTCCATTTGACCCGGCACAAGAAGACTGGGACTCGTACATAGACCGGTTCCAGATGTTTCTGGAGACCAACAACTTGAAGGATGCCACTACGGGAAAAAAGCGAGCAGTGTTCCTGACCCATTGCGGGCCTGCCATCTTTAAGATGGCCAAGGCACTAGCGAAACCGGCTGAGGTGAAAACCATGGACTGGGACATCCTCGCACCTCTTCTACGGGCCCATTATGCACCCGCCGTACCAACGCTTGTCCGAAGATATGAATTTTGCCAGAGGGACCAGCGGAAAGGAGAGAGTGTTGCAGATTTCATCGCGGATCTCCGGAACTGGGGAGGCCTCTGTGGGTTTACAGACCTCGAAGAAGCTCTGAGAGACCGAATAATTCTGGGATTAGAAGACCACATGACGCAGAGCAAGATCATGGCCAAAGGGGACATTGACCTTGCTGATGTCATCAAGGATGCTACTGCAGCAGAAGCAACCAGGAAGTCAACTGCCCAAATGCGCCGCACCAATGCACCGCTCCGTCAACTCGCCAGCGATACCTCACCTCACCTAGAGAGGCAAACAACAGCGACCCACCACGAGGACCTCGAATCGCCATCAGAAAGTGATGAGGAGAAGGTCAACCGGCTCCGGTCTGGACGTGACCCATGCCACCAGCGGAATCAAAGACTACCGCACCAATGCGCGGGTTGTGGGGCAAACCATCCGCGATCAGACTGCAAATTCCTCGACGCACTCTGCCATTTCTGTGGGAAAAGAGGCCACATCGGGAAGGTCTCTAGAAGCAAGCAAGGATCCAGCCCACTTCAGGGGGGAAACAACTACCGCCAGACCACAGGGAATCATTTGAACCACCAATGGAACAACCACTCCCACAGAAATAAACCACTGGCCATTTCAACGAGACGAGAAGAGGCACACCAAACCATTACAATCAGTCACGCCTCATCGCTAGATACAAAGAAGATCCGAGTGAAGGTCGCCATCGAAAACCAGCCTTGCGTGATGGAAGTCGATTCAGGATCATCCCTCTTGATGGTTTCCTGGAAGACTCTTAAACAATTAATCCCTGCCGTCTGGCGTCAAGACCTCAGAGCCCAAAGAATCATACTCAAAGATTATCAGGGGAACCGAATTCCGGTCGTTGGATCCAGCCAAGTCCAAGTATCATTCAAAAATCGTACTGCGTCATTACCGCTGACCATCGTCGACCGTGACAAGCCTAGCTTGTTAGGCCTTCAATGGTTCGCCCCACTCGGGATCGAGGTAGCTGGCATTCACCAAACCAGAAGTGACGACTGGGAGGAGGCCATTGTCCAGGAATTCCAGGACGTCTTTGCAGACAAACTAGGTGAGTACAAGGGGACCCTGATATCATTTAACCTTAACCCTGAAGTAACCCCCATCCGCCTTAAGCCTTGTCGGGTACCTTTTGCCCTTAAACCAAAAATTGACAAGCAGCTCGATAAATTAATAGCCCAGGGTGTTTTAGAACCAACTGACCACGCTCGTTGGGAAACCCCAATTGTAACACCCATCAAACC
>BHEV01014050.1:0-15496 GCA_004319985.1 Emydocephalus ijimae
CAAAATTTGGAAACGCCATATCAATCAGTTGCGATCACGGCTCCATTCAGACAATTCCAAATTCCCTGATGACCAAGCTGAAGGGGGGGGGGAGATAAAGAAGAAGACGAAAACCCAATAGAAGAAAACCCGTACGGTAGAATCGATAGTGGAATAGAGACACAGGAAAGAGATCTAGAGATGGTAGTAGGTCTACCTCAAGGAGTTACCGACAATAGCGGAGAGGACGGAAATGTGAACGCTGAACCTGAAGAAACCCCTCCGCTAAACAACGATCTACCTCAGCAGAATGGTAGCCAAAAGCAGGACGCACAGTGGAAGTTGAACAGACTAGTAAAGCAACCGTCCTATCTAAAGGATTATGTAACTGCGCCCTGTAAAAAGAAGCCAGGGGGAAGGGGTGTTGTGAATGCATAGAATGTAATAAAGATATTTAGAGCTTGGAGTAAGTGCAGGGTTCTGGCCCTGCACTTCTGATTGGCTGTCTAGTGGCAGGATCGGATTGGCCCATTCAGGGCGGTCTGATTGGCCATTAACAGAGCCTTCGTATTGGTTCAGTGGAGCAAGTGCTCCTGAGTTCTTATTGGTTAAATAGTTATTGGGTTATCTATATAAGAGGGTCGTAGCTGCCCTGTCTTCTTGAGCTGTCACTATGTAATAAAAAGAGTTGAAGTTCACCGTTTAACTGGCTCGTCTCCATTCATTATCGCCCATGCCTCAAACTTGACACCCTTGATAATTTTCCAATAGGTCTATAATTTTCTCATACATCACTCTTATTATTTATTATATATATTTATGTATTTATTTGCTGTATATCTTTATGTTCTGTAATTTGCTAAGAGTTTCCCTATCTGGGAGATAGGCAGCATATAAATTTAATAAATAAATAAACCAACTTCAGCAGTGCTGGTTCCCCCTAGTGGTCCCAAGCTAACCAGCAAAACCAACTTCTAATATCTTTCCAGAAGGTGGGAGCTGTTTTCACATCTGGTGATAAGAGTTTTCCACAGGGTTGTTGCCACAGCAGAAAAGGCTTTTCTCCTTGACCGCAGCGACTGGAATTTCTTAGCAGACAGGCTTCTTCCACTGGTGTGAGTGCAGCAGTCCCATTGGGTTGAGACAACTTCTCAGATACTCTGGACCCATGCCATATAGGGCTCTAAAGATAATAACTAGGAGCCTGAATTGGGCCCACAAGCAAACTGGTAACTAATGCAGGTCCTGCAACAGTAGTGTTATATGTGACCATTTTAGGGCCCCCCGGAGCTGTGAATGTTGTTCCATTCTGCACCAGCTGTACTGCAGCTTCTGAACATTTTTCAAGAGTTGCCCTATGTAGAGTGCATTGCAGTAATCCAAACAAGAGATGAGTAGGCCATGAGTGATCATGTGCAGGGCCTCACAATCCAGGAAAGGGGGCAGCTGGTGCGCAACACAAAGTTGTACAAAGGCCTTCCGAGCCATGATTTCCACTCACTCTTTGAGCAGGAGTCACAAGTCCAGGTCAACTTCTTGATTTTGTACAGATCTACTTGGGGTAATCCAACCCTCATCCAGAACTAAGGGTGATAAAGAACCAGATTTTGAGGTTATCTGCTTCTATAACCATTCAGTTTTGCCAGAGTTCATCTGAAGACTGCAGGCACTGAGACAGGGCAGCCATAGCATCACTTGGATCATCCACAATGGACATTTTCTTAATTTTCTTTTTTCTTTTTGTTCAGATTTTTTTCAATCCCGTCAAATCTTTCCTCCATTCCTTTTTTTAACTGTTGCAAGTCATTTTTTTTAACCAAATTCTTCAAACAGTTTCTGTTTGAAAATAAATATGTTGAAATGCCCTTATCAGCAATTTGTTCTAGGAGCCTTCTCCCAGTTTGGAAGTTTTTCTTGTGCTTGCTATAGTGAGAAAGTGGAAGTTTAACAGTTACTAGCCTAACAGTTACTAGTCTAATAGATAATAAAGGCTGAGCATCAAAGAATTGAGGCCTGTGACCTATGGTGCTGGAGAAGACTCCTGTAAGCCCCTTGGTGTTCTGACCCAAACCTTGTTCCAAGGAAACAAACACCAAACTGAGGTAAAAGCAAAACCTTTTAATGCTTCTCTGTGAATTCCATTCATTCACAGTTAAAAGGCTATGAAAACTAATTGTCTCGGATAAGAACAAGCCTTGTCAAGGTTGTGCAAGGCTGCCAAGAACACTAGATTAAGTTGCTAAGAACTATTCAAAACAAAAAGTCTCCAAATACAAACCAGGATAGTCCGAACATCCATAAGGCTTGAAGTGCAAGAACGTCGTTGCTTCCTGCAAAGACTTCCAGTTTCTCAGGCTGGCTTTTATCTCTTAAGGGAGGGGACATTACCTTGCAGCCTTACTTCTGAGTCGCCCGTGCTACTGCAACTGCTTTTTCCTTTGAGCAGCCCTGCGTGCACGTGCACTGAGCACAGGCTCCTCGGGGTCCTCTGCATCAATGCTTCCAGTCTCCACAATCTCTGAAGGCAGCATTCCACTCCCTGATGGTCCTGGCCCCATCCCTGCATCACACACAGGCCCCTCATCCAAGTCTTCACTCTCCAAGACCTCAGCCGTCCGCACCTACTTTCAGCAAACCACAACACTTGGACTGCAAGGCGGTCAGTCCTAGAGGAGATCAGGGACTGACTGCTCTTTAGAAGGCCAGATCCTGAAGTTGAAACTCAGATACTTTGGCCACCTAATGAGAAGGAAGGACTCACTGTAGAAGAGCCTAATGCTGGGAACGATTGAGGTCAAAAGAAGAAGGGGACGACAGAGAATGAGGTGGCTGGATGGAGTCACTGAAGCAGTTGGTGTGAGTTTAAATGGACTCCAGAAGATGGTAGAGGACAGGAAGGCCTGGAGGAACGTTGTTCATGGGGCCACGATGGGTAGGACACGACTTTGAAACTAACAACATTACTATGATGAGAATAAAGTAGGCTTTATTTTTCTGTTTTGTTTTTCTCTAATATAAACTTTTTAGTCTCAGCTAGCTTTACATAATCACAGCCAAGCAGCCTAGCTCATAATATTATCTTCTTGTTTTGTAAAACCCACCATTATTGTCCTCATATACAGTAAAGTCAGCCTCCCCCTGTTAGTCTAATTAAGTTTATTTAATTTCAAAGATGCTTTCATCAAAGAAAAAAAATCTATTTTTTCAAATCACTATCCTTTACTCTTTGAGACCTAATATCACAATCTTGTCAAGTGTTTTGCCTTTAAATTAAAAGCCATTAAGATAGGGGTTTTTTTTTGTCTTCTTAATTTCAGAAAGAAGACCCCCATTGAGATTCTTTAAGTCTTAGTGCTCTTCAGAATATCTTTCTCAAGTTGTAAAGCAATTAAACTGTAAAGTGATTAGGAAGGTGATACTTTGGCCAGTCAAATGTTCGTAAAAAGGCTGCAAAGTCATTTAGAGCACTATTGTAAATACCAATAAAGGAGAATATTTGTAGCTCAGGGTTGACATGAAGGGTCTTTGGTGCTCTCTGAGCTTGCTTTTTTTTTTTTTGCAGACTTTTCATTACCCTAGCAAGGTAATGTCATTAGTGCTAGTAAGGAGTGCTGTTTGCGGTCAGTCGACTGCAAACTGACAGCAAACAGCACTCCTTACTAGCACTGATGATGTTACCTAGTTAGGGTAATGAAATGTCTGCAAGAAAAGAAAAAAAAGCAAGCTCAGAGAGCACCAAGGACCCCTGACTATTATAAGTCCTTGATTCCTAAGCTACTCAACCCAAGAAATTAAATTACTGTGGTTTTTTTTAGAGAGGAGCAGCTCTTCTAGAGCACACATTGATAATCCCCCAATTTCTCCTTCTTCCAAAGAAATTTTCTATCAGCCAAACCTGACTCTTAGCTGGCAGGTCCACTGTTGTGCTGCCTCTGCAAAGCTATTAATAGAGACATCTAACTGGTCATAACAATTCACCTGGAAGGTGTTCCATTCCCATCACATTGGGAAATTCATGTATTTGGAATGGCTTTTTAAGTTTTCATAGTAATGAGTAAACCAATGAAGAGTGCTAATTGTTTAATAATTCATTAATACCTGCAGGGCACACACATCGTTCCCTTGCTGACTTCTGTGCTCCATGATGAATCCGAGTGGGAGAAACCTCATGAATTCTACCCTGAGCATTTTCTTGACTCGGAAGGAAAATTTGTGAAGAGGGATGCATTCATGCCATTTTCTGCAGGTAACATCTTCTATCCTACTTGTATGGAGTGAATGAAGAGTCTCAACAACAGATTCTTCCTTTCAACATTATTTGTAAAGAAATCATCAGAATAATCTGCTCAATATTCTAAAAATGGCAAAAACTATAATAGGATGCTCAAGTTATTTTCAGGGATTCAGTGTAGAAGAAATGTACTGGGGGTTCATTTTTTAAAAAACTACATTATTCCTTATACGTTTAATCTGTATTGTAAAATTTTGGATTAGTTCATTTTCATGCATGTAATTTGTCATCTCTGAGCCACCATTTTATGGCAGGAACTGCAAAATGTTACTGAAGAACCAATGAAACCCGTTTCCCCATCTTTGTTCATTGTTACAGGTCGGAGAATCTGCTTAGGTGAGACCCTTGCCAAAATGGAGCTCTTTCTGTTCTTTACCAGCCTGCTACAGAGATTCACTTTCCAGACACCCCCTGGAATATCAAAAGAAGACCTGGACTTGACACCAGCAATTGGGTTTACAGCTCCTCCTATGCCATATAAGTTGTGTGCTCTGCCTCGTTCATAACATGAATCATCATTTAGATTCTAGATTCCTGCACTTCCATTTGTGTATTTGTGATGTTTTTCAATCTTCTCTACTCACCAGTCTCTTGGTGGAAATATGCTATGATTATTCATACATTTTAAAGCTTACATGCCGCTTTGCAAAGCACAATAAAATTTGAGATAAAAGCTAGTTTAAAATGGATTTCAGTTCTTGTGACATTCTCACAAGATAATGTAATAAGCAACAGCTAATAATAGTAGTAGAATGATAGGAGTTAGTAGAAACATCAGAAGTTTTGTGCAAAGATCGGTGGCACAATGGAAAACTTAGTTGCCAGTCAATAGTGATAGATTGGGAGATGTTAATATCAAAATAAGTTTTTCAAGGAGACTCTCCATCACCTCTACAGTTTGTTATTGCACTGATTCCTCTGTCAATACCACTGAATAACTCAGGCCCTGGCTATCAAACATAAAAACCATCTGCTAGAATAACCCACCTCCTTTACAGGGATGATCTGAAACTGTATGGAAAAACACCATCTGAAATAGAATTGTTGCTCAACGTACAGCCAATATGTTGCTCAACATATTGTAATGAAGTTTGGACTGAACAGATGCACCACCTTACCATCAAACCAGGGGGAAATAGTGGAAACTAATGGAATCAAGATGCCCACGGAAATAACATCAGAAGTTTGGATGAAGACAATCACTACAAACTTCTGTGTATCCTTTGAGCTGACAACATCAAGCACACTGAAGAAAGTGTCCAAGAACAAAGGTTAGAAGTGAATACATTAAGAGGGTGAAGAAGATCTTAAAGTTCAAACTCAGTGCAGGAAATACTATGAAGGCAATTAACACCTGGGCAATTTCAATTATTAGATACACAGCTGGAATAATGGACTGGATTCAAGCAGAACAAAAATCCCTAGATAGGAAGACCAGAAAAAGAATGACAATGACTCATGCCCTTCATCCACACATTTTCCCTTCTTCTCAGTAACCTTGTTTCCAGCAGGCATAATCATAAAAAACAACAGTACACACTAAAACACAGTTGCATTCATTTATTGAATCTCAGCAGTTAGTAAGTATGTATGTGCTTATTGATCAGGTTACATATGTGAAAAGGGGAATGGGGTTAGGCTGAAGAATTTGGTAAAGTACAAGAGTATACATCTAGCCCCTATTTATTAGTACATGTGCGCGCAAAACATAGTCACTGAACTAGTACTAACACCAGTTGGGATTGAACTGGTGTAACTACCGGTTTGGTGACTATGTTTTGTGTGTGCATGTACTAGTAAATCCCATCCCTGATGTGCACGTGTACGCCAGCCCACACTCAGGCAGCCCCGTTTCCTTCTCACCTCCCAGCTGGGCTGCCAAGCCACTAAGGTTAGAGACCGCTGCTCTAGAGATTATATGATCCTATCTGTCACAGAGTCCCTAATGGATAAACTAGTGCCTCACTTATAAGTCTGAAATGTCTATTCTCTCATACTTTAAAACTTATCCAAAAGACTCCAAAAACTATCTCACAGTAATAGATAGGTATGCACACCACCAGCAGTTGTCTTTAAAGAACAAGAGTAATTCTCTAGTTCGCTAGTTCCCAGTCTTGCAATCTAGGCCTCTGAAGGGCTTCAGCTGGTGGGCAACAGCTGATGCTGTTTGACAGCTCCCTTTTATAGTCAGCTTTCAAACGGCGTCAGCCAATAGGAACGGTCCATGTTCCCGCTGGAAGCACGGACTAGAGTGAAGACTTCAGCTCAGTCCTTTCGGAACACAACACTCCTTTCTCCATGAACGGAGCATGCATAGTCCTTTAGATAACTCGGGTGCTTGCGCAGGTGGCCAGATCTTCTCAGCACCAATGGGGCTGCTGCAGGATGGGACTCTTTCTGCTTCTGGCAATGCAGGAGCAGTCACCACAGCTTCAGATAGCTCAGGTTGCAGGACTGATGACTGTCCAGGTAGGCGCGCGTCATTGTCAGGTTCGTGGTGAGTTTCCTCAGGTGCTGGTGATCTCGCTGCAGCAAGAACATCAAGAGGGGCACCTGTAGAAGTACTCCAATGCCTCCTTAGTTGGTCAACATGGTGACGCCAAATGTGACTGTCAAGTTTGAGGCATGGGCGATAATGAATGGAGACGAGCCAGTTAACTTTCAGAGGTCTGCGACGAAGTCGGTGACACTTTCTCCTTTCCGCTGGTTCCTTTGGTAGAACTCGTGCCTTCTTACGAGTGTGGGCAGAGTCGGTGCGTAGTGAGCTCTTAGTATGGGTTCGAGGACGTCCCAGTCCATGGCCTTCACTTCAGCTGGTTTGGCTAGTGCTTTAGCCATCTTAAATACAGTTGGTCCGCAATGCATTAGGAATACCGCCCGTTTCTTCCCGGTTGAGGCATCCTTCAAATTGTTAGTTTCCAAAAACATTTGGAAGCGATCCATGTAGGACTCCCAGTCCTCTTGCGCTGGATCGAACGAAGCGGGTGGTATGACGCCGCTGGACATGGTTCCGGCATTGTGCGTCGTCAGTCACGTGCTCGGCTTCTTCTTCTACTTCAGTCAGCTCTGCTGTCTCCACATCCCATCCTTGTCGCCAGGGTCAAGTTTGAGGCATGGGCGATAATGAATGGAGACGAGCCAGTTAAACGGTGAACTTCAACTCTTTTATTTACATAGTGACAGCTCAGAAAACAGGGCAGCTATGGCCCTCTTATATAGATAACCCAATAACTATTTAACCAATAAGAACTCAGGAGCACTTGCTCCATTGAACCAATACGGAGGCTCTGTTAATGGCCAATCAGATTCCCCTGAATGGGCCAATCCGATCTTGCCATTAGACAGCCAATCAGAAGTGCAGGGCCAGAACCCTGCACTAACTCCAAGCTCCAAATAACTTTATTACAGTCTATGCATTCACAACAGTGACCATCTTGCAATTGGACTCTGTAAGACTTAGGGCCAGTTACTGCCACAATCCACCCAGGCATCCACAAATGTTGACCAGCATAGTTCCTGCCAAAAACCTGGTCATTTTCAGCAATCTTCCTAGTCTGGCTATTTGCGCCCAAGAGTGTGACTAGGCTGTAATTTGGATGGAGTCTGTCTAAAGTGGTCCTCAGACAGCGACCCATGAGGAGTTCAGCTGGAGACCTATTTGTGATGGCACAGGGAGTCATGTGCTGGATTAGGAGGTACTTAGCAAGTCTGGAGTGCCAATCTATGGGCCTAAGCCTCTCCAGGACATCCTTAGCAGATCTGACTGCCGTTTCAGCCAGACCATTACTGGCAGGGTGAAAAGGAGCTGTTAGGGCATGTCTGATTCCTTGATTAGCTAGGAAAACCTCAAATTCACAGGATGTGAACTGGGGGCCATTATCAGACACAATGGTGTCAGGGAGGCCATGGGTGGCAATATTCTCATTAGGGCCTTAGTGACAGCTTCTGAAGTTGTGGAGGTCATTAAAGTCAGCTCTACCCATTTAGAAAAAGAATCAACCATCACTAAGAATGTTCGTTCATGAAAAGGACCAGCCAGATCAATATGCAACCTGGACCAGGGGGAGCCTGAATCTTCCCATGTTCCAGGAGTGGATGCTGATGGGGAAGGTCTGGTGGCCTGGCATGGCTGGCAAGCATTCACCCAGCTAGTAATCTGAGCATCCATACCTGGCCACCATACATAACTGCGAGCTAGAGCCTTCATCCTGACAATGCCAGGATGACCCTCATGCTGAGCTTCCAAAACTGAGGTCTGCAACTGGGAAGGGATAACTATCCTGGTTCCCCAAAGCAAGCAGAGGAGTCCCATCCTGCAGTAGTCCCATCAGATCAGAGAAGATCTGGCCGCCTGCACAAGTACCCGAGTTATCTAAAGGACCGTGCATGCTCCGTTTGGGGAGAAAGGAGTGTTGCATTCCGAAAGGACTGAGCTGAAGTCTTCACTCCAGTTCGTGCTTCCAGCAGGAACACAGACTGTTCCTATTGGCTGATGCCATTTGACAATTGACTAAAAAAGGGAGCTGGAAACAGCATCAGCTGTTGCCCATCTGCAACCCTTTATTGTTTCAATGAAGTTTATAACTGAAGTTTGCTCCGCGTCTCAGTCATTCCGCCGCTCACACTACAGATTGCAAGAATTTACTATCAGCAACTTGAGGCCAAATTCATACTAATTACAACTCTGGGTGGCAGGGATCCAGAAATAAGGCAAGTGGGTCAGAAATGGATTGATATATTGTTTCTCCTCTTTTCCTTGTAATGGGTAATGGGCACCCACTGCCTTCTACCCTTGATCTGCCACCATTAAATCTAAATTTGTCAACCATGTAATCTAAACAATTGAATATGTTAACAATTTACAAATTGTTTCATAACTAATAAGCCCTAATTCTCAGCAATTTGTTCCAGACACTCAGCATGTGACAAGGGACATGGTTTTGTAGGAGAAAACATGTTCAAGATCATATGTGATAGTATAATGCTATGGAGAGAACTCCACTAGCATGGTTATTTAAGAGCAACATTCCTAGAGCAATCATTCAAGTATAATGTTTTCCAAACATTTTCTGGCTGAGCTAATCAACAGAATTTATAAGTCCAAGTTCAGATGGATATTTTCTTTTGGATATTTAAAACTGAGTTGGAATGTCTGTTTCAAAGAAAAGTATTTGAATTACAGCAGCCATTGCAAAGTACTCTTTTTATTCTTGAGGAAGTAAAAAGACTTAAATGTTCTATTTTTCATTTTGGTTTTATTGGTAAAATAATCAGAAAATGTTTGTTAATAGGCAGACCAATAAACTTAATGATCAAATAATTTTAAATACCAAAATAATAATGAATTCTAATTAGATTATTGCATTTGGCAAAATCAGAATACAAAAGAGGGTTGAACTTTGATGTTGAAGAAGATTGCTGAGAATGCCATGGATAATTAAGACCAAATACAAACAAATGGATCCTAGAACAAATCAATCCATAATTCATTCATTTATTCTTCCTATCTGTTTCTATTTTTATTAAAGTACTTTTAACAAAATAAAAACAATATAAATATTAAAAGAAATAAAGAACAATGATGAATAAGTAAAAAAGAAGGAATGGTTTCTAATCTTTTTGACAGCAGTTATAAAGGCATTTATATTTGTGGGAAGAGAAATCTGGTCCTGTTCCAAGCCAGGAGAAAGATGCCAGAAATAAAATGGAGGCTGACTGGTTGGAAAGAAAGTCTCTGTTTATTTGGTTTCCAGAAACCTCAGTGACAGCAGCATGTTTCTGGGGTGGCTGACAAAATGGCTGAGTGAGTGGATGGGTAAGGTTTTTTTGGGAGGCTGTGATTGAGATGCTCCAGGGAGTTGTGCAATGTAGCAAGCCTTGTGTCTTTTACTATTTCAATGGTAGTGGATTAATCCTAAAGGTCATGTCCTGTCCTTAGAATTTGGTGTGGGGATGTAGTTTTTAATCCCATCAGCTTCAACCAGGGGTGGGATTCTACTGGTTCACACTACTTCTATAGAACCAGTTGTTAATGTTCCCGTTAGTTTGGAGAACCGGTAAAACGCCCCCTAGCTGGCCCTGCCCCTCTCTGCCTGCTTCTCCTGAATCCTCCTTCTCTCTGCTGCTCAGGAGCAGTTTCTGATGGGAGGGATTCCGAATCTTTCCACTGTTTTGGGGAAAATTTTGCTCTCCCAAAATGCTGCTTTAAGTGTGACGGGGTCTTGCAGTCCCGTTGCAAAGTCCCGTCACGCCTGCCTCTTTAAGCATGCTGCTTTAAATCCTGCCTGCCACTAAAGCATCCCCCAGTGGAGTGATGGTGGCTAGGGTGGGGGCTGCTCAAGGTTCGGTTGCAATTGCATGCAACGCCCCTTCCCCCTTTCTTCCTTTTCCCTACCACCCACTGGTGACTGGAGCTGTTCGTCCAAAACCAGGTGTGTGTGTGTGTGTTTGTTTGTGAGTGAGAGAGGGGAGGAGGGAGAAAGAGAGGAGGGAGAGAGAGAAAGAGAGGGATAGAAAGGGGGGAGAGAGAAAGAGGGGGGAAAGAGGGAAAGAGAAAAAAAGAGAGGGAAAGAGAGAATCCAACCCCTTTCATATAGAAAGTCAGCATACAGGCATCAGATCCTGGTTGCATTAGGAACCTTTTGTTTACAATATCTGTAAATTTGGAATTTGCCCTTCTGTGCTGCAAATTCATTTTTGTTAAGAGCATGGGATGTTTGAGTGTTACATTTCTTTTGTGTGCATTCATGGAAGTCATTAACTTTGATTTGTCAGTCTTGGGTTGCCTGATTATTACCTTCAGGTGAATTCCTGAGGTTAAATAGAGTCTAACTAAATAATAAAGTTTCTCCATTCACAGTTCCTAATGTCTGGTTTTTGAAGAAAGGGTCATTTCTAAAGATGTTATTATTCTTGTAAAGTTAGTTTTGTTTGTGTAAGTTCTCTGCAGCAATGCCACATACAGAGACACAATGAAGAGAAATACTATCTGGGTGTGAGTGTCAGGGGATTAAAAGTATTGAGCCTGAGGCTCCTGTTTTGCCTAAGATCTTGGATTGGGGTTTGAAGGCTGTTAAGTCTCTTTTACATCTACATAACTGCAACTGTTGTTTTTGGTTCTGATCTGGTTCAATAGCTTGTGATCCAGTGTAAGAAGGATGGATGTTGAGGAACAAAGAGTGAAAGAGTGCAGAAGTATTCATCCAGAATTGAAGGTTGGGCTCCTGGGGAGAAGGAGCATCTTTGGGACTGAAACTCATGTACTGTAGATACAATAAGAAGCATCAGTTGGGTCTAGGAAGGGTTACCAATCTGAAATGGTAAAGGCTGCATGATTCTGCAGCCCTCAGTAGGGTGGCTTTCTTTCTTTCTTTCTTTCTTTCTTTCTTTCTTTCTTTCTTTCTTTCTTTCTTTCTTTCTTTCTTTCTTTCCTTCCTTCCTTCCTTCCTTCCTTCCTTCCTTCCTTCCTTCCTTCCTTCCTTCCTTCCTTCTTTCCTTCCCTCCTGCTATTGCCTTTCTTCTGGGCTGTTCTTATTCTATGATACTGTAGAACTGGGGTTGCTCTGAGCATCTTCTTGTTTCTAAGCTGGCTCATTTCTTTCTGTTGGTTGCATGTATTTTTTTAAGACCCTGCACAAAGGTTAAAAAGCACAGTCCCTGCCTGCAGGCTTATTCACTGATAGGCAGAGTATAATAGAACAGAGCCAAACTGGAAGATCCCAACCCTGTGTATGTGTGTGTGTTTGTGTGTATTTCAGGTGGCCTTCCTAGCTTTAGAAGGAGAGAAAGAAGGAGGAAGGGACAGAAAGAGAGAGAGAGAAAGAGGGAGAGAGGGTGGGGAGAGAGACAAAGAGAGGGGGATACAGAAAGAGAGGTAAAGAGAGAGAGGGGAGAGAGAAAGAGAGAAGGAAGATCCAAGAAAGAAAAAAAAGAGAAAAGGAAAAGAAAGAAAAAGGAAGAGAGAAAAGAAGTGAAAGGAAGAAAGGGGGATGGAAGGAAGGGGCAGAAAGAAAGGGAAAGAAAGAAAGAAAGAAAGAAAGAGAAAGAAAGAAAGAAAGAAAGAAAGAAAGAAAGAAAGAAAGAAAGAAAGAAAGAAAGAGGGAGAGAGAGGGGGGAAAGTAAATGAGACATATGAATGGACAGATAAATACATGGAAGGAAGGAGGGAGGGAGGGAGGGAGAGAGAAAAAAGGAGAGCAAGGAAGGACATTGTTATGTTCTGCGCATGGATGCAAGGATGGAGACAAGTCGGTGAACAGTGAACTTCAAACTCTTTATTAACATGGTGTAACAGCTCAGCTCTGCGGCCACAATGGCCCCTTTACACAGGCAAGCTCTTGAGTACTTAGCCAATGAAAACACAGGGAGCGCTAGCTCCATTAACCAATGGGAAAGGCTCGTTAATAGCCAATCAGATTCTCCTGAACGGACCAATCCGATGTCGCTATTATCGGCCAATCAGAAGTGCAGGGCCAGAACCCTGCACTTTACTTTTAAGCTTTTAATAATCTTTATTCAAGCACTTTTATTAATTCACAACATCCCTTCCCCCCGGTTTCCATTTAAGGGGTGCGGTAACGTAGTCTTTGAGGTAGGCAGGTTGTTTTGATTGTCTATTTGATTTACGTTGTCCTCCCGGTATTTGGCTATAGTCTTGTTGGGGTAGGACGTTATCCAGTGAACAGGGTGCCTCCGGTTCTGTATCTAAATTTTCATTGCCCCTAATGTCCTCGGTATCTCCTTGAGGCGAGCTTACCCCTATCCCTGATCTTTCTTCACGTGTTGCCTCTGAGCGGTCATCTCTTCCGCTTGTGCTTTCTGCCATTTCAAATTCAGCCTCCTCAGTGTCTCCTCCCCCCTCAGCTTGGAAATCAGGGGACTCGGAGATCCCCGACTGCAGCCTTGAATGCAGCTGATCAATATGGCGCTTCCATATTCTATCATCGCGACATTTCACTCGGTACGATCTGGGTCCGGTTACTTGGATTACAGTTGCCTCGACCCACAACGGATCACCCAAAAAGTTTCTAGCAAAAACCAAGTCACCTACCTGGAAGTTACGGCATTTCCTGCTGGATCCGTGTGGTTTTTCAGGTTCATATGATGGGTGTAGACAGTCGAGGTGGGAGCGGAGCTTCCACCCCATCAAAAACTCGGCCGGAGTTTTGTTGGTGACGCTGTGCGGAGTGATATGCTGCAAAAGGAGTATCCAGTTAATCTTGCCTTCGATATCGCCATAGTCCATTTTATGCAAGGTTTTTTTGACGAATTGTACCATGTGCTCGGCCCTTCCGTTGGCCGCAGGATGCACCAGTGAAGTTAGCGCATGGCGAATGCCGCGGTCCGCCAGGTACTGTTGAAAAGACAGCGCGGTAAATTGGGGCCCGTTGTCAGATACCAGAACGTCTGGTAATCCGTGCGTTGCAAATAATCTGTCTAATTTCCTGATGACTGATTCAGTTGTTGTATTTCTCATTTCATGGATTTCAAGCCAGTTCAAGTAGGCATCCACCGTTAATAAAAATGTGTGTCCTTTGGTAGGTCCCGCAAAGTCCAGATGAATACGGGACCATGGCTCCCTTGGTGTTTCCCATTCTGTCGGGGTTGCTTTCGGTGGGGCATTGCTAACTTCCTGGCATTTGTGACAAGCCTTTACCCAGGCTTAGATCAGCTTGTCGATACCCGGCCACCAGCATAGCTTCGTGCGAGGGCTTTCATGCGCACAATGCCGGGTTGGCCATCATGCAAGATTCTCAGTACCGCTCGCTGTAACCGCTCTGGGACCACGACTCTATCTCCCCAGATAAGGCAGCCCTTCTGGGAAAACAGTTCCGTTTGTCGATTTTTGAAGGGGACGTAGTCGTCAGGTATTTGGTCCAATGGCCATCCGTGCTCGACCCAGCTGAGGACTCGTGCCAAAATGGGGTCGCGTTTCGTTTCAATCGTGATATCTCAGGCTGTCAGTGGCGGTGTTTAAAGTGTCTCGATCTGCAGTGTTGTGACGGTCAGAGTGGGGTCGTCAACGGTTTCTGGAAGTGGTGCATGGCTCAGTCCGTCGGCGTGGGGAATGGCCTTCCCCAGGCGGTGTTGCAACTTATAATTTTTTGCAGCCAAGAATTCTGACCAGCGAGTCAATCTGGGAGATAATATATAAGGGGTTGGCCTATCTCCCGCTATTATTCCCAGCAAAGGTTTGTGGTCAGTCACTATTGTAAAGGCTCAGCCATACACATATTCATGAAATCTCTTAACAGCAGATACAATAGCAGGGGCCTCTTTATCGATTTGACTGTAATTGCGTTCTGCTTTTGATAGTGTCTTTGAAAAATAGGCAACAGGGGCTTCACTACTGTTAGGTAAAACGTGGCTCAAAATGGCACCCACTCCGAATGGTGATGCATCACACGTAATCGTTAAAGGCAAAGTCTCATTATACTGCATCAAAACAGCATCAGAAGTCAATAAATTTTTTACTTGTCGAAACGCCTGCTCTTCTCTGTGTCCCCATACCTAGGTTGCTTTTTTGTCCAACAAACGGGGTTCGGCTACGATTGCTTTGTGAGCCAGGAAAACGTTATAAAAATTGATAAGGCCCAGAAAAGCCTGGAGGTCAGCCTTATTGCAGGGTTTTGGGGTGTTTTTAATTGCCCTAAACTTGCTATCGGTGGGGTGAATGCCTTGTTTATCAATTAAGTACCCTAAAAATTCTACTCGATCCGTACATAGTTGACACTTGTTTTTTTTAACTTTGAGACCTGAGTCTTTAAATCTCTGGAGAACCAACCCCAGGCGCTCCCTTAGTATTTCTCGAGTCGGGGCAGCAATTAACACGTCATCAAAATATGGGACAACGCCTTTTATCCCTTGTAATAGTCTTTCCATCAAACTTTGAAAGATTCCCGGGGCCACGCTTACTCCGAATTGGAGTCGGTTACATTTAAACACACCTCGGTGCGTAACGATCGTTTGGGTCTCTGCCGTTTTTTTGTCTACAGGCAGTTGTTGGTATGCCTGGGCTAAGTCTAGTTTAGCTAAGACTTTTCTGCCCCCCAGAGAATGGAGAAGGTGTTGCACCACTGGTACCGGGTAAGCGTTTTGTTGAAGGGTGTTGTTCAGGGTGGCTCGGTAGTGCCCACAAATTCTTATTGATCCATCCGGCTTGATGGGTGTCACGATTGGGGTTTCCCAGGGAGAGTGGTCAGTTGGTTCTAACACACCCTGGGCTAT
>BHEV01014053.1:0-16634 GCA_004319985.1 Emydocephalus ijimae
ACTATGTAAATAAAGAGCTGAAGTTCACCGTTCAGAGGCTGTCTCCATTCATTTCGACCCATGCTCAGTACTTAACACATATAAACTACCTGAAAGTTCACTGTGTGAGCAGTGAGTATTTTATGAGCAAACTCTTTGCAAACTAATGTGACCAGTGAGGATGCTTCATCATGCATGAGTATGAGGCTTGTGCCTTTCTATACAAGCTTTCTGGCCATTGTTCATTCCGTGTTAGACAGATGCTTTGATTCAGTTACCTTCTTTGAATGTCAGAAGGTAGTAGGAACTGATGCTTTATTGCTCCATGCAGGCTGATATATACTGAACATGGAATCTATATCCCTTTCCATCTATATCTTTCTCTCCTCCAAGCAAGTATTTATTTTATTTTTCATGCCTGTGAAAAATAGTTGGAAAGTGCAAAATCAAAGCCTGGCAAAATCTCAGAAGTTAAGTAGAATTTCCAAAAATTCAGATTTGGGGCTTTAAAACTTTCTACCTCTACTTATAGAAACAAATCATTACATTTTTCAAGCAGACACACACACACACACACACACACACCAGAGGTAGTATTCAGCAGGTTCTGACCAGTTCTGGAAAACTGGTAGCGGAAATTTTGAGTAGTTCAGAAAACCGGCAAATACCACCTCTGACTGGAGATTTTAGAGCATCCTCCCCCTACCACACTCACCAAGCCATGCTCATAGAACCAGTAGTAAAAAAATAATAATCCCACCACTGACACACACACCATGCAAGAATTTCTGGTTGCTAGTTCAAGGTTGCTCAGGAATTTGATGTTAATAGTATTGCTGACTATCTCAGGTTATTCAGAGCTCTCTTGTATCTGCAGCAGGGAATTTTGTATTCCAATCCCCTCCAAACAGCAGTGATAAGAATCCTCTGATTGTTCTCTATAACCCTTCCATAATCTGATGGCTCCCAAATATGTTGGAATTACATCTTCCAGATTACAGAAGACCACATTAAAGGAGTGCAAGAATTATCCAATGAGTCTGAGCTGAGCCATTGCTGACTCCACAGTCTACTGTATTTCAGGAAGAATGGATAAGCTCTTGGGAAGGATGTGGTTCCAGCTGCTTCTGTTCTCCCTGGCTTTTATCTTAGGCCAAGGGAAGAAAAGTAAGTTCAAAAAGTGTAGTCTTGATTATGATTTTTTCCCAATCCAGGCTGCTTGCAATTTGGAAACATGCTTCTACACTACAGGCATCATAAAATCAATGGCACTCCTAAATGGGGCTTATATACTCTCCAAATTAAAAAGATGCAAAGCATTAGCATTTAAGATCAAATGTTACAAAGCAAAAATGGCTCATGCCTCATATCCAATTGTATAAAATGTCAGTGTGGGCACAATGAAGTTTTATGAATTTCACATCTGGAAATTCAACAATGATGATGATCATCATCATGAGTTGCACTAATATACAATTTTATGTGATTATGCTCACTTTCTAAAAAATGGGAACAATTGATGCGATAAGTTTGAAAGAAAATTATGGTATGATCACATTTTAGAACTAGCCTATTCCTAGAGAATTATGTTCTAACCTGTTCGTTTGTTTGTTTGTTTGTAGTTAACTACTGTGTGGCTTCTAAGGCAAAAAGCTGCACCGAATGCATCCGAGTGAGCAGCAGCTGTACTTTTTGCACAGATGAGGTAAAAGATTTTCACAGTTATTGAAGATAGGATGATGTGATCTCAAACACTGAGATTTAGCCATGATCCCTGTCCATTCAGTCCTTTGACATTGATCTGTTTATTTTATTATTTAATCCTTCCTCCTTCAATCTGACAACATGGATTTCATGAGTTGTTTCTCAGTTTTAAGAACCAACAAAACCCATTAAAAACAGTAAAAGAACAAAAATTAACAAAAAAGAATCCACAAGCTCTTTTATGGCGATTTGATTTCCTCAGTAGTACCCCTCAGAAACACTGAGGGGAGAGAGAATTAAATACTGAAAAGTATTCCCGACCTAACTGAAGTTTCCTTCAGGAGGTCTACATGGTTAATAACAAAATAATTTTATTTTCTAAGGGGATGTCTTCTTTGAAACTTGTGTCCCAGTGAAGCAAAAAAAATCAAATAAATTGGGTTCGAAAGCTAAGAATTCAGTCAGTTAGGGGTTGGAGAGATTGCCTGGTTATCTACTGTGGTAACCACAGTAACAGCCACTTTGTGATGATGCCTACAACATAACATCAACAAGGCCAAAAAAGATTGGGAAATTTCAATACAGGCATCATGCTCGGTTAAAATTTTTCAGTGAGTCACTAATTCTAACCTTAATGTAATATTAAGGCAGAGGCTGAATCCCTAAAGAAAATTTAATTTTGAGCCTAATTTCTAAGCATACTTTACTGTCTAATTATTCTCATTCCAGAACTTCAAAGGCAGCCGTTGTGATTTGGAAAATAATCTAAGGAACTCTGGCTGTCAGAACAACATAAAAGCGAAATCTGGAGAGTTATTAATTACTAAGGTAAGTAGAGGTACAGTGAAAGAATGATGGATATAAACATAAGAAAATTAATATATACCTGAATAATCTCCCAGAACAGCCCAGTGCAAAACTTGTCAATAAAAAAATTAACTAAGTCGCTATTCTCAATGAAGTAATTTCTAATTAGAATGTTTTGCTCACTTAATGCACAGATATCAAACTCGCCATGTCAGCTGCCATCACGTGATGTTTCACAATGTTTTTCCCATTCATGGGGCTGGAGCGGGCGTGGCCTTGCATGACGCTTCCGGCCCGCAGGCCACCAATTTGACACCGCTGATTTAGTGCAACCATTTACAGATAGTCCTCGACTTATAAGCACAGTTAAGCCTGATATTTCTGTTGCTAAGCAAGGCAGTTATTAAAATGGGTTTTGCTCCATCTTTTTTGCCATAGTTGTTAAGCACATCACCACATTTGTTAAGCAAACCTGGTTTCTCTCATTGATTTTACTTGTTAGAAGCCTGCTGGGAAGGTTATAAATTGTGATCACATGACGCTGGGACAGTGCAACTGTCTTAAGTACATACCAGTTGCCAAACACCCACATTTTGTTCATGTAACCATAGGGATACTGCAACAGACATGAAGGTGAAAATCAGTCATAAGTCACTTTTTTCAGTGGCATTGTAACTTCAGACAGGCACTAAACAAATGGCTGTAAGCAAGGACTACCTGTATACCCATAGTACTGTAATATTATCTTGGGAATCATTACATTCAACCAATTTGCTATGAGAGTCTTCTCTAAGTCTTTTCAGGCTCCCCTATTACATATAACTGATGTCTTTCCTGGCAGGATTTCAAAATTAATACATCTTTGAAAAAAGCACAAGTATCTCCGCAGCACATATCACTCAAACTGAGACCGGATGAGGAAGTAAATATTACCATGCAGTTGTTTGAGCCCTTTGAATCTCCTGTGGATCTCTACATCCTTATGGATTTTTCATATTCCATGTCTGATGACCTGGACAACCTGAAACAAATGGGCCAGAACCTTGGTGAGAGATTAAATGATCCCATTTTGAAAGATATTTCTCATTCAGTTAATTATTAGCAATTTTTCAAGGAAGCTGGCAAAGGGAGGGAAACAAAATCTGAGACCAGCAGGTGGATTATATACGTGGCAGTTAAAAGCTGGCTTTTTTTTTTTTTCAAACTTGATTTATTCCAGCTTCAGCATGGAACATGTGACTAAGAAATCTATTCCCATTTTAAATGCTTCACTTGATTTTCCTTGGTTGTTTTTCATCGTGGAGGTCCTCACATTCTATGGCTGCTAGGCAACTGTAGAAGAGAGGATAGGGCTGGGTGACAGAGTTAAATGCATCATCAGTTTAGAATCCTTGCATTCCTACAAGCGCTCAAAGTTCAATCCTTCCAGTATTCCATTGACCATTATCTGGCATCAATTCAGCGTTGAACTTTAGTTGACCAGATATACGCTTGAATAAATCTTTTAGGCTGCATTCTTACAAATGGTCCTCATTCTTTGCCCCTGACAGCAACCAAGCTAATTCGAAACAGTATGCAAGATTATAGCTAGTTAGCATTTGGATGGGTAATCACCAGGAAATAATGTAGCCATTACCATGGAAATCAATAAAACATCCAAAAAGAAAGCTGTAAGAAATGCTTCTTCATGGTTGCCAAATAACTAGATGCCAAATAATCCATAGTCATTCATAGTCTATGCACCTATGCATATGCATCATCAGAACCAAGTTGATATATATGAAGACCATGTTCTTGCTTTTTTTTATGTACTAGTAGCAAAGCACAAATAGCATACAAAGAGAACTTACTCCTGATTTAGAGAACTTGAAATTAAGACAAAGCAGAGTGGGGGCCGGGGGAGAAAACTATAGGAGGAAGAAGTAGAGTGATTAAAGTGAATGAAAACTTTATACATAGATTTAACTTTGGGTGGGTTGAGGACAAATGTATTAAGTCCAACATTTTATAGGAATAGGAAACTTTAAAAAAACTAAACCAGTTTCATAGTTGTTTCCTATGACTAAAATGAGTGCATTTAGGATATCAAGATAATTAGGATATAAAGGATATAAAGTTATGAGAGAGAGATTCAAATTTGGGTAATATACAATTAAATTCACAAAGAATGGTGAAAACTTAATAATTCATGTCCTAACCAAGGACCTAAGAATGATTAAGGTAGCACCTGAGGATATGGGCTGTTCCAAGCAGTGTATTTTATTCTTATAAAATTAAAGTGTTCAGGTCCGATAAATTCAAAATTTCCAAATATTGAGAAAAACATTTAGGTATTGTTCCAAGAGCTGAAATCACAACTACAGTGCAGTAGCAACAAATTTCTTTCTCCATATGTATTAACTTCCATCTACAAGTCCTAGTATTTTGTAAGATTGCCTTTTCTCAATCCTCGAATTACCTGGTATAGCAATATCAATGAACAAGACTTTCTTATTTTTATTCTTATTGTAGCATCTTCAAGTCCCTTAAGTTTTCTTAGCAATATTTTTTAAGTAGTTTGCAATGGCTTGCTTCTTAGGACTGAAAAGAAGTGGCTATCCAAAGTTACCCAGGTGGCTTTGTGCCTAAAGTGGGATTAGAGTTGATGATTCCAACAGTTTCTAGCCTGGTGCCTTAATTACTCTACCAAACTGATTCTTATTTCCATAATACTGATAAATAATTCAAAAAACAAGAATGTATACTCAAATCGCATTAAAGTTCCCTTGTAATACACTTTGCTCTGCATGGTCACAAACATCTCTCAGGATTGCTATAAATTTTAATTGGTTCCAGGAGTGAATGACTTTACTTCATCCAACATAATATTTATAGTAACTGAACTCAGTTGTGGGATTATAAGATTTAATCTAAAGTCTCCAAATATCTTCATCCTTCCTTCCTTCCTTTCTTCTATTCTGCTAGCAAATTTCTTGAGGGAGCTGACAGATGACTATACCATTGGTTTTGGCAAATTTGTGGACAAAGTTATAGCACCACAGACAGACATGAGGCCTCTAAGGTGAGTAGTAGTGATGAATCCATTGGGGTCACTTGGAAATGAACTATTCAGGATCTATGTCCTTTTTTTAAAAAAATAAGGCTTTTATCTAATCTGTGATCATCTAGTTCCATATTTCTTCCTCAGACCATGCTTTCTTACTTTCTTACAATATTCTATGTATACCCAAATCTTGTAGATATCAACTAACACGCTGTTGATATATCTGCTCTCAGTCAGAATTCCTTTGTTTTTAATTCTGCCATCAATTGGCCAGTTGAATCCATTTCTTTTTGAGGACTTAGTTTGATTAATCCCCCAATAAACCTTCTCTTTTATATGCTTTTTAAGAAGCATATAAAAGTCTCAGTGAATGTAGCTTCATTAAAGCTACCCTAAAATTATGCTTTCTAAACATTTCACAAAGGGGCATATAACAGTATTTTAACTGCCCCATGAATAGACAATTTAAGTCATTTGGCTCAGTCTTGTCCAAGCAAGTCCTGAGAACTATTTGAATAAAAGATGACTCATCCGTTTGTAGAAAGGGACTCTTGTTTGGGGTAATTTTTTTTTCATCACTTTGAGATGAAACTGAAGAAAATACACAGAGAACCAAGTTTGCTCTTTTAAAGAAATCCTGTATGGAATTTTCTAGCAATTGGAAAAGGAAAAGGAACATTAATGTTAAGATCCTTTCCTCTTAGCCTCTGTGTGCATGTGTGCATGCACATGTGTGTATTGTGTGTGTTATGTTATAATATAAAATGTGTTATGTATTATCATGTGCATTAAACAAAAATAACAGGAACAAATGGCACCATTCTGAGAAACTGAACCCAGTGTATGAATTGGTGCTCCATGTCTCACTACTCAGAAGTTGGGTACATACACAAGAAGTAGCAATGTTAAGCCTCATTGTCCTCTACTACTATAAAATGTTTGCTTCTCACAACTTATTCTCATAATTCATTGGTGCTTTGGGCAGGTTGCTATATTGTGTTAAACTTTACAGCCTAATTTAGAAATAACAATGGCTAGCTTGTATATTATGCTCCAAATAACAAAGCTGAATTTATTTTAGTGTGAGATTTAAATACAGTCTCTTTTTACTTTTTAAATAGAAACTATTCTGCTCAGATTCATTGCATTAAATATTGTGGGAAATAATCAACTGTTTTTGCAAGGGATC
Source organism: Emydocephalus ijimae (assembly GCA_004319985.1). NCBI lineage: Eukaryota > Metazoa > Chordata > Lepidosauria > Squamata > Elapidae > Emydocephalus > Emydocephalus ijimae. The sequence goes on from BHEV01014053.1 coordinate 6,723, forward strand.
CTTGTTTAGGATTTCTGATAGTCAGGTTGGCAGTAGTTACCTATTAAAACTGTCTGTCTTTTTGCTTTCAGATTGCAGCAACCTTGGTTTAATGCTGACCCGCCTTTCTCTTTTAAGAATGTCATCCGTCTAACCAATGATATTAATAAATTCAGCCAGGAATTGATGAAGGAACGTATATCAGGGAATCTGGATGCTCCTGAAGGTGGCTTTGATGCTATATTGCAAACCGCTGTTTGCAAGGTAAACAGGGAGGAGGATACGGAAGATGGCATAGACATAGTGGTTCTCTATAAAGGATAAAAGCTACCTTAGCTGCAAAGTAAACTGGGAGAGCAGTTGAAAAATGTAGGGCAGATTTTTGGTTTGAAAAACCACAGACAGTTTTGTTTGCAGTTTGATAAGAAAATGGGTGAGCTTTGGAGTTAGATATCATAGAGACTTTTTTTTTAACGTATTTTTTTTTACATTTTTGAACCATCTATCTCCCTCAGGGATCGTTGCTGTTATCCAGTTTTACTGTTGTCAGCTCCTATCTGGAGTTTGGATATTATAGTCTGAATACCAGCTAAACATCTTAGTAAAGGTTCGGGGAAAAACAAACTACCTAGTGCCTAATAACATTTGTAAATTTAGGGAGCTGAAGAGTTCATTGCTGAGGAGACAAGATAAGCATGAAATTCCCACATCTATGGCATTGTTGATTTTCTCAATTAACCTTGATCCAAACTGCATTTGAAAGACATACCCAGTGGTTACTAACATTCCTGGAATAGCTGTTCATAGCATATTTCTCAAAAGTTATCATGAAAAGCTTTTCTGTACTTCTGGTAGCTATTCCCACTCTCAAATTATGTGATTCTTCCTAGCACATGGGGAAAGCACACTTTAATTTTTTTTAAATCTTTTTTTATGCAGATGATACGATTATATAAAACATGGATGTTTTGGCATTTTTATTTTTGATGAATTGGGGACTTCGTTGTTGACAGTTATGTATGCTACCCTTATTCCCTACTGAGAATCAGCTAAACTTTGTGCTGTAGTGGTTCAAGAAACATGTTTCAAGGGGCAGGAGGTGCCAAAATGAGTCTCAGGCAGAGGTGGTATTCAGCTGGTTCTGACCAGTTCTGGAGAACCGGTAGCAGAAATTTTGAGTAGTTGACTGGCTCCACCAACTCCATCTATTCTCTGCCTCCTGAGTCCCAGCTGATTGGCTGGGTGTTTTTTTTTTTTGTTGCCCTGCACAGAAGAACGGAGCTGGAAAGCATGTTAGTGGCGTGTGGAAGGAATTGATTTTGCAGTAATCTTTCCCTGCCACATTCATGAAGCCACGCCATGCCCACAAAACCGGTAGTAATTTTTTTTTTAATCCCACCACTGGTCTCAGGGCTGTGATTTGCCCACCTCCACTCTCCATCTTAGACTTTCCTTATTTCCACAGGAGAATATTGGGTGGCGGAATGACAGCACTCACCTCCTGGTCTTCTCCACTGAGTCAGCCTTCCATTATGAAGCTGATGGTGCCAACGTCCTTGCTGGAATTCTAAGAAAGAACGATGAAAAATGCCACCTAACTCAAGCAGGGATTTACACCTTTGATACCAAGCAGGATTACCCATCAGTGCCTACCCTTGTGCGCCTGCTGAAGCAGAGTGATATCATCCCTATTTTTGCTGTCACCAACCACTCTTATGATTACTATGAGGTAAAAGATGCCATTAAGTAGGAAAATATGAGAACTGGGGTGCACAAAGGAACAACATGTGATATTTGAAATTAATACTGGCCTATGGATATTTGCCCAGCAAGGGAACTAGCTTGTCTATTTATTCCTAAGGCAAGAAGCTGAGTTCACTTCCTTTCGGAAGATTTAGAGTTAAAACGCTTTTAAAAAGTCGTAATTCTTCATTAGAAGGGAGTTCTTTCCATTTTTCTCCACAGAGTAGAAAGGAGCCTTGTCCACATTTCCTGGCATCCAGAAAATCACCTAAGAAATCATTAATTGGTTTTGTGAGAAAGGAGTACTCTGATTCCTGATAATTTTATAGGCCAGGAAATTGAAGATTGCTTGCAGAAATTCAAGAAGGAAGGTGAAGGCAGGCTGAACTTTAATAGTTTATGTTAAGTTTGAAGCATGGGCGAGAAAGAATGGAGACGAGCCGGTGAAACGGTGAACTTCAATTCTTTATTTACATGGTGACAGCTCCCACTGGATGGCTGCGATAGCCTTCCTTATATAGGCAACCCAATAACTATTTTAACCTATAACAACCCAGGAGCGCTAGCTCCGTTAACCAATACGAATGCTCCGTTAATGGCCAATCAGATTCCCTTGAACGGGCCAATCCGATCCTGCCATTAACAGCCAACCAGAAGTGCAGGGCCAGAACCCTGCACTTAACTCCAAGCTCAAGATAACTTTATTTAACCTTTATGTATTCACAACAGTTTAGATGTATGTCAGTGTAGCAGCTGAATGTCTAACTTCAGGTCCATGACCTACAACCAACAATTGAGCCCAAATTTTCTATTACTAAGCAGGACAGTTGTAAAGTGAGTTTTGCCCCCATTTTACCAGTTTTCTGGCCACACTTTTTAAGTGAATCACTGCAGTTATTAAATTAGTAACTTAACAGTGAATCTGGCTTACCCATTGACTTGCCTATCAGAAGGCTGCAAAAGGTGATCACATGACCCCAGGGTACTGCCTATCATAAATACATGCCAGTTGCCAAGTGTCCAAATTTTGATCACATGACTATAGGAATCCTGCAGTCATAATTGTGAAAAACTGGTCATATAAGGCACTTTTTTCAGTGCAGTTGTAACTTCGAACAGTCACTAAATAAATGTGTTTGTGTGTGTGTGTGTGTGTGTGTGTGTGTGTACTGGATTTGGGAGTGAAATGTCCTTGCAATGTGTTTTTTGCAATACACTGGAGACATCCAGTGGCTAGCTAAAGAATCCATGTTAAGGTAACTCGAAGATATCTCTTCTTTTACCTCATAACTATTGATCCATGGATAGGCCAAAACTGTATTTCGTTAGGACATCTAAGATTGATCTGCAACTATCACTTCCATCCTGGAGGTGTTCTTAGGCTTTTTTGTGCTGAAATATCAGGGACATTAATTGTACCTTTACCTCTTTCTTTTGGTCCATTTTTTTCAGTCTCAATTATGTTGTACTATGTTTTATTGTCGGAAAGAAAATAAAAATGTGATTTGGAAAATTGTCTTTTCTTTTTGTGAAGCAGCTAATATATCTAGGATATATCTAGGCCAGTCTTTTCTTCCTCTATGCCAGGGGTGTCAAACTCAAATTGTCACATTGTCATCATGTAACGTATCACAACTTCCCCCCTTCGCTAAAATGGGGGTGGCCATGGCCAGTGCATTACGCATGCAGCCCTCAGGCCACAAGTTGACAGCTCTGTTCTATACGCTCCTCAAGATGAATTGGGGGAATTTTACTCAGACATCAATTTTTAGAAGGAGGTTGAAGTGAAGGTGAACAGAGTCTACCCAATGAATTTTTGTCATTCACTTTAAAAGGACAAGCCATTGTATTTGTATACTTTGGTAAAGGCTAAAGGAAAATGTTATATTAGAATCCAGGGAAAGAAATCAGGAAAATTTTACAGCATTGTAACTGGTGATTTGTCTTTCTCTGCAGATAGCCATAATAACAATAGAATAATAAGAATAACACTTCGGTGTGCTTGATTTTTTTAAATATTTTCCTTCTCTATTATTGTAATATAATAAATAAATATTACTTTTTTATTAGAAACTGCACAAATATTTTCAACTTTCTGAAATTGGGAGGCTTCAAGAAGATTCTTCTAACATTGTGGAATTGATCCGTGTGGCTTTTGAAGTAAGTAGCAATATCTGTATTTATTCTGTTACTTCTTTGGGTAACATATTTCTCTTATAGCAATAGCCATAGCACTAAGACTTATATACCGCTTCATAGTGCATATTGCCCCCAACAATCTGGGTCCTCCTTTTACCCACCTCAGAAAGATGGAAGGCTGAGTCAACCTTAAGCCTGGTGAGATTTGATCTGCCAAATTGCAGTCAGCAGAAGTAGCCTGCAGTACTGCACTCTAACCACTGCACCACTGCAGCTCATAATTCCCCATAAATGATTTACTTGTCACATTTCACTCTTGCAATTCTTTCTTTCTTGCAATTCATAAAGCATTTTCAAGCAGGTAGTATGGTAATTAAATGATACACATCAGGGGTATAAAAACTGCATATCTCAAAAAGGTGGCCCATGGAGTTGTACAAGGTACCTATGATTAAAAAAGGGAGGCTTTTAGTTGCATTCAGAGGGATTAGTGGGGATTAAAAGACAAAATGGGTACTTTAATCTTGCAGATGAATTCCCAGTTTTTAAATAATTATTAATGATTAACAATATTTATATAGCACCTCAATCTACACCACTCTGGATAGTTTATATGAGCAAATGAATATAACATCGCTATCTCTTTCCCTAAAATCAGAATATCAAATAATTAAAGAACAATAACAGAAATAATATAAATGTGCACTAAAGCATTCTTCTGAAATAAGCTTATATTGAGGGGCCTTCCTAAATTTATAGAGGGGAGGGACCAAGTGTACTTACAGAGAAACATGCTCCATAAAGTGGGGACTACCACCGTGAAGGTCTGTGTCCTGGTTCAGTCCCATTAACCTTCTATCTCAGGGCAGTAGCTCTTTTGAATTCTGCAATATAGTACAGTATTGGTGCGGTGTCAGGGGTTTTCAGTTCAATGTGTAGAGGGTGAAGGGTATGTGTTTGTGTTTATTTTCATGGTCATGGTCATGATGTGCACTGAAGATGGTGTTTGATTTCGTTGTACGAGGTGCAATGACAGTAAAGTAAATTATAATGGAGGGACCCAGAGAAGGCCCTCTGTGCATATCAAATGGTCAGAACCATGCTGGGCAAGGCATTTTCTGATCTATCCCTGTGCTATGTTTGAACATTGCTGATCAACTTCAGTAACTCAAATTATGAAATCAATGGCCTGAATCCATTCCCATTCTGTATGTTTTCTTTTCATCTTCTTTCCCAGAGCATTCGTTCCAGAGTGGAGATCCCAGTTTACAATATCCTCAAAGCCATGAAAACTGATATAACATCCTCAGATGCTGAAAAAACAGAGTCTGGTTCATTCCGTATTGTTCGAGACAAAGTGGTAAACTTCCTATTTTGCATTTCAAGATTGCATTGCCAAAATTCATTAACAAATTCAAAATGCAATTTCTTCCCAAACTCCACATATACTGAACATGTGTTATGTTCAAATTTAGAAATTTCTGTAAAATTTAGTACTGCAGGCATGTGGCTGAATTTAGAAACTTCTGTAAAATTCAGTACTCTAGGTAGCGCTGCAGGCATGTGGCTCAATTTAGAAACTTCTGTAAAATTCAGTGGTTGACCACTAGAGGTGTGCGTTGCCAGGTCTGGAAAACACTGGTGCGTACACAGGTTGGTCTGTTAGTGGTTCTTGCTAGGTCTGGAAGACACTGGTGCAGTACACAGGTTGGCCTCTTAGTGATACTTGCCCTTGGGGTTATCTTGCAAGGGGTTGCTGCAAGTTATTAGGTGAATTTAGAAATTTCCTGTGAAATTCTCTACTTGACCACCAGATGGTGCTGCAAGCTAGTAGTTGAATGGCAGTTGGGCTATGAAAAACTGAATTGTAGGCAGTTATGCTGAGAGGAAAGGTCATCAAAGGATGTTATACTTTAGTCCAATGCATGGGCAACTATGATTAAGTGATTTCCCTTTGCTAAGTAATGCAGGCTTTATTATTAAAAATTATTCTTTGACTTTAGATCACCTCTAATTTTCAGTAAAGGAAAAAATCTTTTTGGTTCTGTCAGCAAAGAGAAACAGCAAGCTGCATTCCTGCCTTTATATTGCTTGCTGGATTTGGTTTCTCTCTTGGGGGGGGGGTATATAGCCCGTTGCCATGGAGATGACTCAGCACTAAAGAATTTATGAACTTGTTGCTTGGAGACCCCATCATAAAATGGCTACAGGGGAGCTCTTTATTATCTTTTTCCTCTCAAAGGCATAAGCAGTGAGGAATGTATAGCCACTCCAGAGATAGAGAAAATGCGGTTTCTTTGTTTTAAGGACACAAGACAAGAAAACTCTGCCTCTTTCCACTACATTCGTAAAGGGTCTGAAGACTCAGGAAATGCTACAGATTCTCTCTTTTTCATTTGTCAAACAGTCTTTGAGATAGCAGAGAGACAGAAATGCAAAGACCCAGAGAAGATTTTACTTGTTTATCTCTTGCAAAATGGGGGATTTCTGTCCCCTACCAGCAATTCAAACAGACTTTGGTAACTTCAGTTGCTCAGAAAGAGAGAGAGAGATAAGTCTTGCACAGGCAATCTGATAATTTATATCTTTACTTTGGAAACACAGATTAGCATTGTACTTTTACTTGGGAGTTCCGTTTTCAATACACTTTTACTCCTCTCACAGGAATTCAAATTGTTTTTACTCTTTACAGGAATTCAGATATAATAATATTCTTTTACTGAGGGAGTCCAGATTAGCACTATTCTTTTACTGTTCTGTCTTTAGACTGCTGGCTGAATATAAAGACAGACAGACCACTCTACAAAGGCTTCCATACAAAGTTGTTAATGGAACTTAGGATTGCATTAGCTTTTTTGGCTGTTGCTGCACACTGCAGGCTCATATTTAGCTAAGTTGTCCACTAAGACTCCAAGATCCCTCACACAGATACTGCATTTGAGCCTGGTTTCACCTAGTGTTGGTAACTGGCTGTTTAGACCAAGAAGAGTAGTGTCCCAAATCCAGGGGTAGGATGCTACCGGTTCTGCCCAGTTCTATAGAACCGGTAGCTCTGAAGAGCAGCAGATACCAAACCAGTTCTGTGTTTGCTGCTGTTTGGCCCACCTGCCCACCCGGGCTTTAACCTGTCCTTTATTTCCTGCTTTTTCAGCCTCAGCTGCTTTGTGCGGCACAGCTGAGGTTGGAAAAGCAGAAAAAAAGAAGCTTTTCAAATGCTGCACACCCGCACACAGCGCTTGTCAGCTGTTCGGGAGGTACAGCTGATATTTTTTTTACACGCGCGCACAGCACACGTCAGGCACACAAAACATAGTCACCAAACCGGTAGTAACACTGGTTGAATCCCACCCCTGCCCAAATCCCACATCATCTTTGTATTTTATAGTATTGTTATTACTCCATCCAAGCTGTGCTTGAGGGACTGGGAGGGAAAGCAGTTAGTAAGAGTAGCTTTGGAAGCCTGTACTTCTTGCATCCTCTTTTCAAATTCAAGAGAGGAAAATCTTATTTCCATGTCTCTATTCATTCAGCTTTTGAACTAATTCAGGAGGAAAGAATCTACCAGTTATTAATGACTTTGGATTTTAGTTCCTTTTGGTCCTCAATTAGCCATGCTAGAAATAAAGAACTTTGCAGTCATAAAACAAACAATCCAATGGACCTCTGGAATAGTCTTTCAGTTCTCACATTTGTGGATGAAATTGCTTCTTTTTCTAAATGAATCCAGAAAAAAACGCAGGCTTGTCTCCTCTCTCCAGGTAACTTTCAATGTGAATTTGAAAGCTGAACACTTTGCTGACCAGCATGTCTGTGATCTCCCAGAGGAGGAACGGAAAGGTGTTATCCACATTAAGCCCTCTTTCAGTGACAAAATGGAAATTGATGCCTCAATTCTCTGTGACACCTGCTCCTGTGAAAAGGTAGGTTGTTTTCCTCCTCTTTGATTAGTAGTTCCAAAAATTGTTCTACACCTGGACAATAGGTGATACAAGAAATTTAACCCTGGTCTGATCAATTTTTACAAACAGAAATCATAAGATTAAAGGATGTTCTGTATCTGGAATGAGGTCCAGTAATGTCCTGTTGCTTGTTTGCAGAATCAGGAAGTTAAATCATCAAAGTGCAGTTACAATGGAAATTTTGTCTGCGGACTCTGTGTGTGCAATCCAGGCTGGCAAGTATCACAATTAGTTTTTTCTTTTGGTGTAGGGCCCTCAAAAAGTGTTTTTCATACTTTAGATAGTGTAGGTATATACATATATATAATAAACATATATAGATCTTTGCAATTATATATTTAATATACTTAATATTTATTTTACAATAATCACATGATTTTATATACACACACACACAGAGGCATACTGTATATACATATGGACCTTTTATTTATTCAATTTATATCTCACATATTTGACTCTTGGTGGCTCACAACAATTAAAAATAATAGAGAGAATAATAAAAAATATAAACAAAAATAAATATACAACCATGCTAAAACCACTATTCCACTATTCAAATACGAAGTATAATCTGTCTGCTGGTCAATACGAATAATATATCCCATTTAATATAATCATTGGAAAGGCTCACTGCTATCACCTGACACTAAAGGATGGTGGCACTGCCAGCCTTACCTTTCCTAAAGGCCAGAAGGGTAGGGGGCCAATCTATCCAGTCTATATCCCAGTATATACTGTATATCAGGCCTGTGAATTCATATCCCAGTCAAAGTTTGAATGCATATAGAAGATTGAATATATGGAGTAAGTAACATATAATAGCCAGTTTGTTATAGTGGTTAGTGTTGTGTATACAGTAAATTAATAAAGTCGGAGCTTGAGGTAAAGTGCAGGGTTCTGGCCCTGCACTTCTGATTGGCTGTTAGGCGGCTAGACCAGGATTGGTCAGCTCTAACGAACCTGATTGGTCCTTAACTAAGAGTTCCTATTGGTTAAAAGAGCTAGCGTTCCTAGCTCGTTATTGGTTGAAACGTACAAGAGATGCCTATATAAGGCAGAGTTCACTGTTGTTGTTATTCAAGTCACTATGCAAATAAAGAGCTGAAGTTCACCGTTCAAAGACTGTCTCCAGTTATTTCGACCCATGCCCAGTACTTAACACTGGCGACGAGGGTGGGATGTGGAGACGCCTGAACCGAAGAAACAAAGAAGCAAACACCGAGCACGTGAAAGACGACGCCAACAACGGAAACCATGTCCGGCGGCATTGTACCACCCGCTCCGTTCAATCCAAACCAAGAAGATTGGGAATCCTACATGGATCGTTTTCAAATGTTTCTCGAGACAAGCAACCTAAAAGACGCCACACCGGCAAAGAAGAGAGCATTATTCCTGACGCATTGCGGCCCAGCCATCTTCAAGATGGCCAAAGCGCTCGCCAAGCCTCAAGAAGTGAATGCCATGAGATGGGACGACCTCGAACCACTCCTGAAAGGCCACTGTGCGCCGACCGTACCTACACTCGTGAGATGCCACAAGTTTTATCAGAGAAACCAACGTAAAGGGGAGAGCGTGGCCGACTTCGTGGCAGACCTCCGAAATTTGGGGGGCCTCTGCAGGTTCGCCGATTTGGAAGAGGCACTGAGAGATCGAATAGTTCTGGGACTAGATGCTCCAGCGGTACAAAGCAAGTTGATGGCGAAAGGCGACATCAGCCTTGCTGATGCCATCGCCGACACGGTTGCAGCAGAGGCAACCAAGAAGTTGGCCGCACAGCTTCGAAAAACCCGAAACCCTGTACCGCCAATGACCGGCGACGTTCCTACCAGCTCAGAAGAGAAGGCCGCCACCACGCACCATGAGGACCTCTCTTCGTCGTCAGACAGCGATGAAGAAGGGGTNCAACCATGCCAGGTCCGAATGCAAATTCCGTGACGCACTCTGCCACGAGTGCGGGAAACGAGGCCACATCGGGCGGGTCTGCCGCAGTTTGCTAGGTCCTAACCAAGCCTTTAAGGGGGCTAACTACCGCCAATCGACAGGAAGCCGTCCTGTAAGGCGAATGCCAGTAAACCACTCCTACAGAAAT
>BHEV01014055.1:0-25472 GCA_004319985.1 Emydocephalus ijimae
GCAGGGAGGAGAGGATAAGGGAGAGACGTGGTCTCCTTGGGAGGAGAGGGCCTTGATCCTCTTCATGGGCTGCAGCTGTGAGAACTGGATAAGAAGATGGACCTGCGTACTGGCGAACGATGGAAACAAAGCGTGTAAATATCTCTAGTTTTTGGCATCCGCCCCAGTCTGTGTTATCCGTGGACGTCCTCCAGCCCTTATCTTGCCTGGTTTGTGTTGCTTCTTCCCTCCTTCTTGTAACTGTTTGTGGGGGAGTTTTTTGTCTTTTGTCAAGGATATTCGCAGCTTGGAAGCAAAATGAAGGAATAAAAGGGGCTTCACCTGTTGTCTGTGATTATGTTTGTTTTGTATCCCATCCTGGGTCATCACACCACCAAGCTCACCCTCCATAATTCAGGCTTTTAGGGACATTTAGCTTTTAATGATCTTTTGGATGAGATTAAATTAATTATTTTATTTTATATTTTATTAATTTAATTTTTTACTTTTATTGTTTTATTTATCGTTGCATTAGAAAGTTAAAGACCTTTCAGGTCGGCAAGGTTTTCTTGTATTCATCAGATGTGTTTCCTCCTCCCTCCTTAAAGGAGGAATAAGGTTCATCTTCTTTTAATGACCCCATAATCCCTTGCAGGGTGAAGTGTCTGGGCAACTGAATGGAGCAGAGTGTTTGCTGGCCGGATGCCCTTCCTGTTAACAATGCGGAGTTTTGTCCAGGAGATATATTCTCATTGTGTCCAGAGAGAGAAATATCTGCCTCTACCTAGGATCGAACTCACAGCCTCCTGATTGTGAGGTGAGAGCTCAGGAGGAATAAGGTTGATTAAAAAAAAAAAAAAAAGCAACTTTGAAATATATGAGTTTTCAGATTATACAGCAAAGGTTTCTCAAATTATGGATTTCAGAAAGCTGACCATTTAGATTAAAGGTCCAGGCTGATTTGGAATTATAGCTTTGATTTAACTACCGTGTTTATCATATAATAAGGCCTGGTCTTATTTTTTTTTGAGCCCCGAAAAAATGGCTTGGCCATCTTTTTGGGGGTGACTTAATTCCCCCCCCTTGCATCTTAGGGTGGGCAGCGACGGCTTGGATGTTGACCTCGGTATTGGTGGGGCACTTCGTATCAGGGTCAACGCAGGCAGCACCATACCCAGGTGTGCAACAAAAGTACTTCCTAACGGCAACCTCCCCCACCATTTCCCCCCCATTTCGCATGTTTTAATATAGGCCTTAATTTGGGGGGAGGGTCTTAATTTCATTTCATGCCTATAAAACATGCTGGGATTTCCTATTGGGGGAGGCCGTATTGTTGGAGAAACAGGGTAGAAGTCATTTTCTCAAGGGAAAATGGAGCCTCTTTGGGGGGCTATTTAGACAAGTGGACCTTACAGGACACTAGAGGGAACTAGAGGATAAGAAAAGAATGGAGCAGCCTTATTGCCCCCCCCCCCACTTTTTTGCCCAATCTTTTTGAAAACAACAACAACAACAGATAGGTAGCCCAGGCTAAAATAACCTAACAGATAGCAAAAAAGAACAGGACAGAATAAATAGTCCCAGGTCTGGGTTAAAATCAGGTTTCCAAAGTTTTGAGGAATCCTGGTTAGAAGGTGCTGTTGTCACACTGTGGCATTAGGTCTGAAAATTTGCAGAGACACACTGTCAAGGCACACTGCAACTGAAAAGACACACATCCTAGATTCCATAAGACGGGGTCCCCAAACCCCAGTTCATGGAACGGCACCTGGCCGCGGTGTGCCAGAAACCAGGCCCTGCAAACAAGCCAAGTCCCATCCATGGGACGGAGGCACCATAGGAAACCATGTTCCCTCTGGTCCACGAACCGATGCCTAGTGCCCAAGAGATTGGGGGCCACTGCTACAAGTTCTGAAAGGAACTTGGATGCTTTCCCTGTGCTGGAAGAAACACCATATAGGGCTTTACAGGTAATAAGCAGTATTTTAGGAGCATGGCGGCTTGCAAGGTTAGGATGCTGGGTTGGAGGTTAGCAAGCCCGCGTTCGAGACCTGAGTGCTACCGCGGGTGTGAGCTCCTGTCCTTTGCTCCAGCTCCTGCTGGGGACATGAAAGGAGCTGCCTATTGGGTATCCCCAGGCAACAATGATGTCACCCACAATCCTTTCAACCTGGAAGCCCCTTAGTGCTTCTGACATGAGTACGATGTGACCAGTGTTTTGAATTATACTTGAGAGCTGACTGGCTGATAATGCAGCTGACATAGCAATGGTGATACATGGGCACGTTACTGTTTGTGCTGCTGCATTTTGGACGAGCTTTAGCTTTTAACTGGTCTTCAAGAGTGTCAGGTGCAAAGAATTGGGACCATATGCTGTTCCAGGTAAGCTGATTTATTGCATATACAGAGAAATCTGGTCCATAGCAATCAGCACTAAATCGGTGTGAGATGAGAATTAATTGACTTCAAGAGGGGTTGGATTTAGACCGGTTGTGAGAATGTAAGGATTCTAGGCTGATTACTCTCTTGACTCCACCTTCAGGCTCTGCTTGTCCTTCTCCCACAAGGGCAGTCCCATGCAGAACACATTGCAGTAATCCAAACATGAGGTGACCAAGGCATGAGTGACTTTCTGAAGAGTCTTCTGATCAAGTTGTTAATCAAAAACACCATCTATGTCTATGTTGGATTGGAAGGCAGATAAAGGCTTTTGGTCTAATTCATGGAGTGGACTAGAGAGTCTAAAATGTCATATCATACAATTCGAGATTACAGGTCTGGAGGGGGCTATTAAGGTCACCCACTTTAATTTGTCTCCTCTTTGGAAGAATCTCAATTAAATAACAGAGCAAAGAGTTGTTTTGGAGAAATGTCAATTAAGCCTCTACCAACAAAGGAGAACCCATCACACCTCCAGGCAATTGATTCTTGTGTGTTTGTGTGCTGGTATGCATACACAGGTAGTCTTCAACTTATGACTGTAACTGAGGTTAGAATTATGGTTGTAAGTGGTGCTGGTCATTGAGAGGGTCATCCTATGACCGGCTCAATTTTACAACATTTTTTTTTGCAATGGCTGTTAGCTCATTATCTGCAATGGACAGAGTTTGCTGAAAACGAGAAATGCTGCTTCCTGGAAAACAACAACAACATTATAAATCACGTTTATGTGACCATGAGATGCTGCAGGTGGTAGTAAATGCTGGCCAGTTGCCAAGCACCCAAAATGCAGTCACATGACTTGTGGCTGGGGTAGGAGCAGCCATTGGAACTTTGAATCTGGGTGATTAGTACTTTCATTTGGGTTTGGGGTAACTTCGATCTGTCATAAGTCGAGGATTATCTGCATAAGAACAGCAGACATAATCATGGAAGTGGGGCAACCCGCAAAATTATAATATTTACTCAAAAATAAGTTTTTAAGTATCCAGTCAGGTGAGCCTATCCATCTCTTGTAAAAAAATATTTATTACAGCAATTTTTATAGGGGAAAATAAATTGTGCCTGTATCTGCCTCAACTTTTCTGGAGTCCCAAATTTAATCTTTTCATACACACTCCATACATTATATATGTGACAATATTTGAAATTTATTTTCTTTCCAGGCTGCCTAAAAATTGCTACATCATTTCCCGTGGAATATTATTAGCTGGAGGCAAAGATGATTCCCTACCCCATTTATTTTTCCTCTCTTCCATATTATTTTTTTTTTAAGATGAATTGTGTTACAATGACATTGAAAAGTTGGAAAAGAAAAAAAATGAATGGCTCGGTGGGAATGAAATTTTAGAATCTGTGGCAGGGCTGCCTGAGAGGGTAAAAAAAGTCAAGATGGCGGGCACCATCATGTCAGGAAATGCTGATCTTTTTATATAGCATCACGTCTAATGAAAAGGAGCTTGTTGTCTGTTTGTTTGTCCTCTATTATTTTCCTTGTATTTTCATTTTTTTTTCAGCTCCATCATCCCCTCCCCCGGGCATATACAAACAAATCTTCATATCAGTACAGTCAACTAAGAGAGACTAGTTACTTACTACTAGTTACTTACTACTTCCTTAAGTGAGGTCCTGAGCTTCCATATAGATTGAGAGGTCGTTGTGGAGGGAATAGTTAAATACAGGTAGTCCTCGACTTTCAGCAGTTCATTTAGTGACATGGTCACTAAATGGTCAAACTGCCCAATTCAGTTCAACAGAGGAATTATTGAGTCTGTCATCTGCACCTCCATAACTGTCTGGTTGGGTTCTGCAACCCAACAAGACAGACACAGACTTCAGAGGATAATTAGGACTGCAGAAAAAACAATTACTACCAACCTGCCTTCCATGGAGGACCTGTATACTGCACTAGTCAAAAAGGGGGCTGTGAAAATATTTACAGACCCCTCACATCTGGACATAAACTGTTTCAACTTCTTCCCTCAAAACAACGCTATAGAGCACTGCACACCAGAACAACTAGACACAAGGACACTTTTTCCTCGAACACCATCACTCTGCTAAACAAATAATTCCCTCAACATTGTCCAACATTTACAAAATCTGCACTATTATTACCATTAATCTTCTCATCACTCCTTATCACCCATCCCCTCCCACTTGTGACTGCATGACTGTAACTTTGTCGCTTGTATCCTTACGATTTATATTGACTGTTTCCAAATATGATTTGATTGCTTATTGTACCCCATGACTATCATTAAGTGTTGTACCTGATGATTCTTGACTCTTGACGAATGTATCTTATCTCTTATGTACACTGAGAGCATTTGCACCAAGACAAATTCCTTGTGTGTCCATTCACACTTGGCCAATAAAGAATTCTCTTCTCTTCTCTTCTCTTCTCTTCTCTTCTCTTCTCTTCTCTTCTCTTCTCTTCTCTTCATTCAAAGTTACAACGGCCCTGCAAAAAGTATAGCTTAAGCTCTTATTATCTGCAAAAAGTAAAACGGTGCCTGAAGATTTACCTAAGATGCCTGTGATTCCATCTGGTTCCCAAAGCCAATACTTTTCCTTTCTGCTGTTTTGGCCATTATTTTTAATGCCTGTTTATTTAACAACAAGGATAACACATATCATCATTTGTGCTTAGTTGTTGGATTACATTATCAAGAATAGATGCATTTCTAAGGTTTTACTCGCAGTGTTTCTGCTCTGCCTGCCTTCCATTTATTTATTATGAATTTTATAATAATCTGCTTCAATTTGTTGTGACTCTGGGTGATTTCCTCTCTGCTTCAGTCCCTTGGTGGGCTAACTTTTGCAAATTAGATATTTCTGCCAAAGCACCATTTGGTTAGGGGATCGTAAACAGCTACGTTATTAAAATCATCCACTTCCTTGAAAAAAATTCCTGTTTTAAATTTTTAAAGTATCTTTTTTTTTCTTTGGTTGGAGATGAGAAGGAAGCATTGTTTAAATCAATGTTTTCCAATCCTGGCTGCTTTAAGATGTGTGGACTTTTAACTCCTAGAATTCCCCAGACAGCGTTGCAGGTAGACCCATAATAGGAATTGCCAAAAGTCCTTTCATTACATAATCATCCAGCAAGCCTGGGACTTAGGACAGCCTACAGAGTTGCTCCTGCCTGGCCCCATGGTAGCAAATTGTTTTACTACCGGTTCTGTGGCCATGGCTTGGTGGCCATGGTGTGGCTTGGTGGGCGTGGCAGGGGAAGGATACTGTAAAATCTCCAGTCTCTTCCCACTCCCAAAGGAAGGTAACTGCAAAATCCCATTCCCTCCCCACTCCTCTAACCTGCTTTCCAGCTCCGTTCTCCTGTGTAGGGCAACCAAAGAAGACCCACCCAATCAGCTGGGACTCGGGAGGCAGAGATTAGATGGGGGCGGGGCCAGTCAGAGGTAGGATTTGCCAGTTGTCTGAACTACTCAAAAATTCTGCCAGCGGTTCTCCAGAACTGGTCAGAACCTGCTGAATTTCACCTCTGCATGGAACCAATCAGAATACAGGCTCAAATTCAAATCCCAGCAGATAAACCCAGGGGACTCTCATTATCTCTTCTCTATTTTCTTCACCCAGGAGTTCCAAGTCATGTGATCCTGTCCACCATTAAACCTTCTTCCCAAGCAACTGCCATGAATCCAGTGTCTTTTTCCCCACTTGGACTGAACCAGAGGGTATTTCTTCCAGCAGCCTGAAGGAATTATGAACAGATTTATGGCACAAAATACTAGATCAGGGATGTCAAATTCAAGGCCTGCGTGCCAGATCTGGCCAGCAGGGCACTTAAATCCAGCCCACAGGGCCGGCCTGGAAATATCAGCCTGATATGGCTGTTGCTGAAGCTCATTAGGATGACCTGAATGGTTTTGGAAAATTCAAAAGTAGGACAAAGGCATTTTCCCATCTCTAGATTTCCTCTAGAACAGGGGTCCCCAACCACTGGGCCACAGACCGGTACCGATCCGTGGAACATTTCCTACCGGGCCGCCGGTTTGCTGGGTGACGCCATCTTGTTTGACGAGAAAGTGCTTCCGGGTGAGCTTTTCCGGTTGGAAAGCGGCATTTGGGTCCTGAAGGAATCCTCGCACCTTAGTTTCATCGGGGGGGAGGGGCGGCTTCGAACAAAACTAAGGCACGAGGATTCTTTCAGCACCCAAAGCAAGGCAAGCCGAGCGACCGTCCCAAAGCCGTCCCAAAGCGAAGCCCACTGACAAAGGTACAAAGGAGGAGTTGAAGGTGGCAGGGAGAAGTGGGGGATGGCTGGCTGGCCTTGTCATGCGTGCTGATGCCGGTACCGGGCCACGGATCATTTTGTGTTGCTGGTACCGGGCTGCGGCACAAAAAAGGTTGGGGGCCACTGCTCTAGAAGATGCACCTGAAATTCATTGGAAAAATTTCCATTTCTGATGGTGTGGTATGACTTAGGTTTGTAAGCCAAACTAAAAGAACTGGCTGACTCAAAACTCAGTTGAACATATATGTACGTTGTTCCTTAAATCTTCAGAGTGTCACAAAACACAAAGCTCTAGTAATATCATACATACAGAATAAAAGAGTTGGAAAGAACCTTCCACTCCTAATACTGGTCACCACATTACAAAAAAAGATGTTGCGACGTTGGAAGAAGCACAGAGAAGAGCAAATAAGATGTTGTAGGTTGTAGGATTTGGGTTTGGCTCGTCCAGAAAAAAAAAGAAGGACTAGGGGGTGACAAGATAGCAGCGTTCCAGTATTTGAGGGGCTGCCACAAATAAGAGGGGGCCAATCTATTATCCAAAGCATCTGAAGGGAGGACAAGAAGCAACGGATGGAAACTAACTAAGGAAAGAAGCAACCTGGAATTAAGAAGAAGCTTTCTAACAGTGAGGACAATTATCCAGTAGAACAGCTTCAATTATCCAGTAGAACTTCAGAAGTTGTAGGTTTCTGGCATACTGTGGCCCATTGTCGTTCCACGGACCTGGTGTTGGGGGACCCCTTGTCTAAAATAATCCAGATGTTCAATTGTCATCCGTCATTACGATGTGCAGATTACCATTGCAATCCGATGATTATCCGCTCGGAGGTTAAGTCCTGCTGCTGTCCAGCAGTTGATTTTCATGTAAGCCTTTTCACGATTCAGTTAGCTGCCTGCACAGCAGGGGCTCATGTGTTTGGTTCCTTGAGGGTGATCAAAACAAATCCCCATAGCTGTTGGACAACAGCTCTTAAAACAGTGATGGGATTCAATCAATTTAACAACCGGTTCTCTGCCCTAATGATTTATTCCAACAACCCGTTCACCAAACTCCCCAGAAAGTTAATGACCAGTTCTCTTGAACCTGTGCGAACTGGCTGAATCCCACCATGGTCTTAAAACCTCGCACTGTTGTGACATCCATGGTGCAAGCATGGAAGAAGGGAGGAAAGGTTGGGAAGACATCATGGAGAGCTCTGCATTTGCTCGTGTCTGGAGTTCGGTCACATAAGCTGCTCAGTCTCTAAGCCGATCAAGGGCAGCGTCATCAGCACACTGAATTTCCTTGTGCATTTCTGTGAGGGGTGCATCCCAGCCTCCTGACAGATGCTGTGCGCAGTTCATCAAACTTGACCAATTGTCACCAACCATAACAACAACAACAGGACCAGATTTGAACTCCAGTTTCAACTTCTCCCTTCTACCTGTAGGGGCTAAGTGGACTGGTGCCTGATTTGCCTGTCAATCTTTATCTGATTTATTTAACCTCATGATTCATTGTTTATTTGAGGTATAATTTGTCTTATCCCTGGGGGAACCCGAGGGAGGGATCATATGAATGGGGTGGGATGGAATCGCAGGTCACTGTAACTCATTTGTTATCCTTGCATGTTCTCCTGGGAAATAGGTTGTGGAACAGGTGATGAGCGGCTTATAGTCACCCATCAAGAACAGTAGTTGGATGGAGGTTTGAACTCAGTGTTCCCAATAAAGAGACGGATAGAATCAAAATCACAGAAGACCTCCAAGGTCCCTTCCAGATTCTATTCCATTCTACTCTACTCCTATTCTATTCTACCCTACTCTACTCTATGGTACTCTATTCTCCTCTCCTCTCCTTTATTCCTATTTCGTTCTGCTCTACTCTACTCTACTCTACTCTACTCTACTCTACTCTACTCTACTCTACTCTACTCTACTCTACTCTACTCTACTCTACTCTATTCTACAGTACTCTATTCTCCTCTCCTTTTCTCTCCTATATTCCTATTCTACTCTATATTACTCTACTCTATTCCATTCCATTCTACTCTACTCTATTATACACTACTCTACCCTACTTTTCTTCTATTCTATTCTACTTCTATTTTATTATCAGAACCTTAATAAGACCACACCTGAAACACTGCATCCAGTTTTGGTCACCACATTACAAAAAAGATGTTCAGACTTTGGAAAAAAAGAAGAACAGATAAGATGATTAAGATCCTGGAGATTAAAACATATGAAGAATGGTTGTAGGATTTGGGTATGGCCAGTCTAAAGAAAAAAAGGACTAGGGGGTGCGTGATAGCAGTATTCCAGTATTTGAGGGGCTGCTACATGGAAGAGGGAGTCAATTTATTTTCCAAAGCACTAGAAGGAAAATCAAGAAACAATGAATGGAAACTAATCAAGGAGAGAAGCAACTTGAAATTAAGGAGAATCTTCCTAATAGCGAGGACAATTAACCAACAGCTTGCCTTCAGAAGTTGTAGGTGCTTCATCACTGGAGGTTTTTAAGAGGAGTCTAGACAGCCACTTGTCTGAAATGATAAAGGATCTCCTGCTTGAGCAGGGGGTTGGACTAGAAGACCTCCAAGGTCCCTTCCAGCTCTATTCTGTATTCTGTTTTAAGAACAGGCTCTGGTTGTAAGGGTACTGTCCTGAAAACCCAAGTTTTTCATTTTTTCATATTGACTGCTTCTGTCTGGTGTCATTATAGATTTTCCCATCCTATAGAAGAAGCTAGTGAGTAGATGCAACTATTCTGACTTTGAGTTTGGTATTAGTTTCCCACATTTCCCATTTAAAATCCAGTTAATTATTCTATACTATCACTTCATTTCTTTAAAAAAAAATCTGGAGAAAAATAGAATTGGATTTTCAGTATGTTATCTGTAGCACCAGTTATTTTGTTTATTCTGTAGCTTTTTCATGGATATATTGCTGTTGTGGAGTCTTTCCCCCAAAACACATTTTTGCAAGCAATTTCTCCTAGGGCAATATTGCTTTTCCTTAATAGGTCTCATTCCGTTCATTGAAAAACTGATGTTACTTGAAACTTTTGAACAAGTTGCTCAGAGGCATAAATTATGTATGAGCGATTCCAACAAAATATAGTCAGCATTTATTGACGGTGTTACATAAAACTTCCTATCAGTCTATGACAAGTACCTACCTATATAAATTTGTCTGTTTTGGCAGGCACATTGCTTTTCTTTTTTATTTCTTTTGTGTTCTTATTTTATCATTTTTCTCTTGGTTCTGCTTTTGTATTCACATAGCTTTCCTAAGTATGTACACATATCACACGACAGGTAGTTGTCGTTTAGTGACCACAATTGAAACCCGCAACTCAGTCATTAAGTGAAACCATGACTGTGCTTATGAGTGGACTTCTGCTTTGAAAGTCCTCAGTTCTCTCTGTGCTTGTTTGTTTACATGCAGACATTTCAATACCCAACTAGGTAACATCATCAGTGTTAGAAGGAGGTGAAGTTTGCTCTCTGTTTGTATAGAGAGTAACTTGCTCCATACTAGCACAGTTGACCCTACATTTCAACCCTGAGCTATCAATATTATCATGCCCCTATTGGAGTCTGAATCCGAGGAGGAAGATGAACAGCTGACAGAGAGTGGGAGTGTGGCTCCGTTGGCTGTGGAAGAAACTGGGGAAGGGCAAAGTCTGGCTGGGCAGAGTAGGGAAGAGGTAGAATAAGGGAGAGGGAGTTCAGAGGAAGACCCAGGCCCACCCCCTTTTCATCCTAGAGCTCGCAGGGAGGAATGGAGAAGAGAGCAACATGGGTTGCATGGCTTATGGGAGAAGAAAGGGCTCTGATTCCCTTCATTAGCCACACACCTGGGAAGAGAGTTTAAAAGAGATGCAAGCTGAGTGCAGTGTCTTCTGGGAACAAACATGAATTTATCTTGTGTTGACTTTAGTTATCTGCTTTCCTGGCATCCTCCCAACTGGGTTGAATTACTGCCATTCCTTCACATCTGGAATTCCTTCTTTTGCCCTGCTGGACTAGTTACCTCATCTTGCCTTGATTGGATTTATAGCTAAGTTTTTGTTGACTATGTTTTGGACTTGATTCTCTGCAGCCAAAGGCTGTTCCTGGGAGAGTTTTTCTCCAGCCCATAAGGTAAGCAGGACATTGGGGGAAAAGTTGGAGCTAATAAAGGGACTCCTACTTATTATTTGACAGTATAGCCATTGTGCCATCACAAATATTGTCTTCTATTGGATTTCAACTTTTCTTTTCTTTGTAGACCTGTGAAGGTCATCAATGTGAAGTCTGACCATAAAGTTACTTTTTCATCAGTATTACAACTGTGGTAATTAAATGACATAGTTGCTAAATGAGGACTACCCATATTCCCTTTTATGGAGAGCTGTCAGGTGTAAGAAACCACTCATGAAAAATTCCAGTTAGCTACTTCATTGCATTCTACTTATATTACAAGAATCTCTCTGGACTACTTGCTTCTCTTGGGAACAAACAGGAACTTAGATCAGGCTTATACCTCTTTTGGCTATGCAAGGATTCAAGGCTACTTCCCCTCTTGACTCCTCCTTCCTGCCTGGCTGGAAGCTTCTGAATAAGAATGCAGGTCAGAGGTAAGAGATAGCTAAACAACAACAACAGCAACAACAACAGGGTTGGAAAGTCAAGTCATAAACCATTTCTATGCTTGTTTTAGGGTTGCCACGGTGTGTGTGGGGGGGGAGGAAATTTGAAAGAGCATTGCAGCAGTTTGGAACTGAAAGTGCATTCCATTTGTATCTTGCAAAAGATTGTAACTAAGCGACCGGAGTTTCTGTCTTGCAAATCTCTAATTGGAGAATGTGATTGATGACTCTTGGCTATGAATGTGTTTCATTGGAGAATATGAATTATGATGCACCCAAAGGGTTGGGGAAAAATCAGAGTCAAGGGTGACAGTGAATTACGTGTCTCAGAATTGGCTTCAAACAGGTCATGCCGACATGTTCACTCCTGATAAATTCTTTATAGATTTTGAAGCTTGGCTCGAGACTCATGATTTAATTAGGGCAACTGCCAGAATCCTGACAGCAAGCCTTGGAGGTTGTCATGCCCCTAGTGGAGACTGACTCTGACGGAGAGGAGGAACAGCTGACAAGGAGTGAAAGTGTGGCTCTGGAGGCTGTGGAGGAGGCTGGGGAAGGGCAGAGGCCGGCTGAGCAGTCAAAGGAGGACCCAGGCCCATCCCCTCTCCATCCTAGGGCACGCAGGGAGGAGAGAGTAAAGGGAGAGACATGGTCTACTCGGGAGGAGAGGGCCTTGATCCTCTTCATGGGCTGCAGCTGTGACAACTGAATAAGAGGATGGACATGCGTATGGGCAAATGCTGGAAACAAAGCGTGTAAATATCTCTAGTTTATGGTTCCACTCTGAGTTGGCATCTTTCCCAGTGTGTGTTATCTGTGGACGTCCTCCAGCCCTTTTCTTGCCTGGTTTGTGTTGCTTCTTCCCTCCTTCTTGTAACTGTTTGTGGGGGAGTTTTTTGTCTTTCGTCAAGGATATTCATAGCTTGGAAGCAAAGTGAAGGAATAAAAGGGGCTTCACCTGTTTTCTGTGACTGTGTTTGTATTGTATCCCACCCTGGGTCATCACAGAAGTCTTTTAGTCTAGCCCCTTGCTCAAGCAGGAAATCCTACAGCCTTTCAGATACATGGTTGCCTAGATTCTTCTTAAAAACCTCCATTGTTGAAGCACCCACAACTTCTGGAGCTAAGATATCCCCTCAATTAATTGTTCTGTTTGCTTGTTTGTGTGTGTAGACACATATACATGTGCAAATAGATATGAGCAATGTGGTGGCCTAGTGGTGAAGATGCTTGCCTTCTACTCACTAGGCTGAGAATTCAATTCTAGGTAGCAGCAGATGTTTCTCTCCCAGGGTGCAAAGAAGAAAATATTTGCTGTGAACTTGACTTAGGTGTCAGGAAGTGCATCGGGTCAGTAAATGCTCAGCTCCATCTAATCACCCCAACTCTATCCTGAATTAAGGGATTACAGGGTTGTAAAAAGGGGGTTAGGTGTAAATAGATAAATTAAAGTCATCCGATAGGATAAAGAAAAGGAAATATTTATCCTCACCTATTGCCTGTGCCATCTACATCTTTCTGTCCCTGCAAACCGTTCTTGCTTTCAATATGTCCATAAGATGCCTTTCAATTTTCAAACTCCTCTCTCTTTTCATCTCTATTTTGCCATTCCTCTTGATGCCTGCAGCCTTCCTTTCATATCCAAAGGAGTCTGGTTTCCCCCTTTCCAATTAACTGATTTTATTCAAAGACAGAAGGGTTTGGAAGCTGCAGCCGCCTTCATCCACGGGCTAGAGTTGCTAAATGATTTAAAGTTTAAACTGTAAGCTGTTCAATAGCACCATTGGGAAAAGAGATCCTGAAGTTACACACATCGTAAGGTGTCCGGAATCCTCAGAAGGTTTTCTCACAAAGAGGGTTTAATAAAATTTCTAACACAAAAATATCCCAGAAGAGGATTTTTTTTGCTAGCATTGTAATGGCTTGTGAGAATGTCCTAGAGAGACAGGAGGAAGAGGGAGAAAGGAAGAGAGGAGGAGGAAGGGAAATGGGGGGAGGAAGAGGAGGGGAAAAGGAAGGGAGAAGGAGGAGGAAGAGGAAAGTGAGAGAGGAGAAGGAGGAGAAAGGGAAAGGAATAGAGGAGCAGGAGGAAGGGAAAAGGAAGGGAGGAGGAGGAGGAAGAGGAGGAGGAGGAGGGGAAAAGGAAGAGAGAAGGAGGAAGAGGGGGAAAGGAAGAGAGAAGGAGGAGGAGAGTAAGAAGAAGGGAGGGGGAAGAAGAAGAAAGGAAGAGAGGAGGAGGAGAACAGGAAGAAGAGGAGGAGGGGAAAGGAAGAGAGAAGGAGGAGGAGGGGAAAAGGAAGGGAGGAGAAGGAGGAGAGGAAGAAGAAGGGAGGAGGAAGAAGAGGAAAGGAAGAGAGGAGGAGGTGAAAGGGGAAGAAAGAGAAGAGCAGGAGGAGGGAAAAGAAAGAGCAGAGGAGGAGGAGGAACAGCCTAGGAAAGTCAGATAAGAGGCAGCTGTGCCCAGTGTGGCAAACATCCCAGAAGAGACCCTCCCAAGCTTCTTTGGTTGTAAAAGTGGAGAGGGGATTTTTACTTTCAGACTTGCTAGATTCTGTTAATGAAACTTTACAATAAAGGAATGGTAGTACAGGTAGTCCTCGATTTACAACCGCTTGTTTAGTGGCCGTTCAAAGTTACAACAGCACTGAGAAAAGTTATTATGAGTGTTTATCATGCACACCACCATTGCAGCATCCACACGATCGATCACCCATGATCAAAATTTGGACCCTTGGCAACTGGATCCTACTTTATGACGGTCGCAGTGATCTGGGGCCAGGTGATTCCCCTTTTGTGACCTTCTGACAAGCAAAGACCATGGGGGAGCCGGATTCACTTCACGACCATCTGACGAACTAACTTAACTCCACGGATTCGTTTAAACAAAGAGGTCATGACATGGAGCAAAAACTCACTTAACAAATGTCTCTGTCAGGATTCCAGTACTTACCCCCAATTTAAATCATGAGCCTGGAGCCAAACTTCAAAAGGATTTATTGGGAGTTAAAAGGTCCGGCATTGCCTGGGTGTAGCCGACTCTGAGACACATCATTCATTGCCACCCTTGACCCTGGTTTTCCCCCACCCCCTGTGTAATTCATATTCTCCAATGGGACACATCCTTAGACAAGAGTCATCAATCATGCTCTCCAGTTCGATATATGCGTGGCAAAAACTTCAGTCACCTAATTACTAACTTTGAAAATTATTTATGGAATGCGCTTTCGATTTCCAAGCTGCTGCACTGCTCTTTCAAACCCCTTTCCCCCTTTCCCTTTCTGTTGACAACTCTAAAAAGACCATAGAAATATTTTATGAGTTGACAGTTTCGCTTAGCAACAGAAACGTTGAGTTCAATTGTGGTCATAAGTCAAGGACAACCTGTCATGACTGGTGCTTCTTTCCTGTACTACCCAGAGGGCTGACAACCACAGACTTATACAATGTTCCTCTAGCAATGTTTTCCTTCTGATCTTCCTTTTATAATTTGAACATCCTTCCTGCTTTCTGTCTGTCCAAATTAACATGTTTCTTCCATGCTAACTGCTCTATTTTGCTTTCATTCAGGGCCCATTCATTCCAGACCCTGAGAACCCAATACACAAGCCTGAGGATGGCAGATGAGATTCTGCCAAAAAGTCGCTATAATAAAAGCACAAATATTAAGACATGAGAAAATACCTGAAGAAACCTAAATACCATACATATATATGTTTTCTTAAGTTTTCACGGGTACTTACATGTATGGTATTCAGCTTTGCTCGGGTATTTTCCCATGTCATTATAGTTGTGCTTTTAAAGTTGAAGCAACGTTTTGGCAGAATCTCACCTGGTCTTGGTCTGTGTCCGCAGGAATTCCTCCATGGAAGCTTCTCCTGGGATTTCATAGAGGAGAGGCAACCTGCATGCCAACCGAGAGATGAAAAAGGATATTTCATTTGTTTAATTTGCCCAGAATTAAAAATTAAAGAGAGCTATTAATTCCCCTCCATCAAGAATGTAATCATTTCCCACTTCTCCTCCATTAAAAATACATTTGTGATAACAGCTTTCTGAGGTCTGGGCTGTAGGGGTGGGTAGGGCCTTCCCTGAGGGATCCAAGGACTTGCAGGATAATTGGGGGCTTCTGGTTTTGTGCCACTAGATTAAAAAGATGAGGACCAGTGGTGAGATTCAAATTTTTTTTACTATCAGTTCTGTGTGCGTGGCTTGGTTGGCGTGACATGGCTTGGTGAGCGTGGCTTGGTGGGCATAGCAAGGAAAGGATACTATAAAATCTCCATTTCCTCCCCATTCCTGGGGGAAGGATACTGCAAAATCCCCTCTCTCTCCCCAACCCACTAACCTGCTTTCCAGCTCTGTTCTCCTGTGCAGGGCAACAAAAGGAGACCCAGCCAATCAGCTGGAACTCAGGAGGCAGAGAATAGAGGGGGACGGGGTCAGTCAGAGGTGGCATTTGCCGGTTCTCTGAACTACTCAAAATGTCTGCTACCGGTTCTCCAGAACTGGTCAGAACCTGCTGAATACTACCTCTGATTATCACATCAGATTATCACTTAGAATCCAGTTCTTGAGCGTTCTCAGGAAAAACAGTTTCTCAGAAATGAAAGTCTGAAAAAACAGTTTTAATTAAATCCAGGAGAAAGCTGACAAAGCCAGTCTGCCATCGAAATGAACGATACAAACGACCTCCTCCCTTTGTTTTGTGCCATGATACAAAATGATGATTTATGTAAACTTAAGGCACCCATCTTGTCCCTCCACTGACCTTCAGGGAGAAGGGCTGTCAAATTAGCATCCTCCGATTCTGTTGCACGTCCAACCTCAGCAAATTCTTGACAGTGACCCTCACAGTTAGCAAAGACACCAAACCAACCACAACAGAAGCCGATGGATTAGCTGAGACAGCCAGACAGAGATGTCTTCCTGGTGTAGAAAGTTAGCACCCATCCCTCTCTTAGAAGAGTGTAATATTTTGAGAAACATTAAAAAAGGCAGAATATTATATTTCCCTAAATGAGAAATGGAGGAACGTGTTGTTTTAGAGGCAGGAAGCAGACCCTCATTCTTAATAGCCTCCACTCCCCCAGCAAATATTTTTTGCCCATTAAGAAAGACTGGGCCGTCCTATCTACAAACAAAAGACCTTCAGCTCCAGGATGATGGGATTATCCTTCAGGACATAATAGGATTAGCCCACTACTGTTTAGCAGAAGACACAGAGCTTACTACATTACATAGTCTTCTAAGGGTATTTCCTTCATTGCATCACCCCCAGCAAACTTCAACCAAACATGGGAGCTCAGACAACCTATAGAGCCAGCAATGACCCCTATATAACCCCTACAGCAGCCAATAGAATACATGTTCTTGCACAGGAACGGGATGCTCAAGTGCAAGAGAAGGTATAACGCCTCCATGTAGTCAGCTGCACCAGAGAACCATGTGTTTGGTGGTTCTGCTTCATCATTAAACCATCTTTCTAATCAGCCTCCATGTTTCCAGTGTCTTTCTCCCAACTTGGAACGGAACCAGATGGATATCTCTTCCCCTACACTTGGCAAACATTAAATGGAATGGAGACTTAACATTGCTTCAGGTCCAATGCACGACTGCAAAAAGTTCTTCCTCCCGCCAACAACCAGCTTCTTAGAGGCCAAATGTTGTGGTTCGCCATCAGCAGATGTGGATGGCTGAGGTCTCGGAGAGCGAGGACTCAGATGAGGGGCCTGCGTGTGATGCAGGACCATCAGGGAGTGGAGTGCTGCCTTTGGAGCTTGTGGAGGCTGGTAGCAGTGATGAAGAGGTCCCCGAGGAGTCTGTGGCCAGTGCGCATGCGTGTAGGGCTGCTCGAAGGAAAGAACAGCTGCAGCAGCACAGGTGACTCAGGAGTAAGGCTGCAAGGTAATGGCCCTTCCCTTAAGAGACAAAAGCCAGCTGAAAAACCAGAGTTCTTTGCAGGTATGTAAATAAGTTTTTACACTCAAGCCTTGTGGATGTTCCAAGTATCTTGGTAGGTGTTTGGAAACTCTTTGTGTTTGAAATATTTCTTAGTAACTTTATCTAGTGTTCTTGGCAGCCTTGCACCACCTTAAAGGCTCGTTCTTATCAGAGACAATTAGCTTGAAACAGCCTTTTAATCGTGAAGGAACAGAATTCGTGAAGAATCATTAAAAGGTTTTGCTGTTACCTCTATTTCGTGTTTGTTTCCTTAGAACAAGGTTTGGGTCAGAACATCAAAAACTGGACGAGGACACATCTAAAAAACAGCTGCAAATTTGGAAGGCGAGGCCCTTCCTTGCTGGAGGTCGTTTAATTTAGTTTAGAATTGATCCTCTTCTTCCCGTGAGTATTTCCCCCTCCACCCCTTCTTCTTAATTGCTGCACTCTGCAGTGTTCAATATTGTGTTCTGTTAAAACAACAACAAGAACAGCATCATCTTGATGGTCTCCTGGTGCAATAGTACAGCATTGGTGTTGCAAATTGCAATAGCCCAGAGCCTCACCCACAGTGCAATAGGGAATTGTAAAATATCTGGAGAAGATTTGATCGGAGAAGGGTATTATTGTATTTTATTGTATTATTACTGCATGGGCTGTTATAAACAACAGGAGGGTGTGTGTTTTGTGTGTGTGTGTGTGAGAGAGAGAGAGAGAGGGAGGAGGGGGAAAAGGAAAGGGAAAAAGAGAGAGAAGGGGACAGAGAAAAATGGAGAGAGAGAGAAAAGGAGGGAGAGAGAGGGAAAAGGAGAGAGAGAGAAATGGAGAGGGAGAGAGAGAGGGAAAGAGACAGAGGGAGGGAGAGAGAGAGAAATGAAGAGAGGGAGAGAGAGAGGGAAAGAGAGGGAGGGAAAAAGAGGGACGGAGGGGAGAGAGAGAGAAAAAGGAAGGGAAAGAGAGAAAGGGAGAGAAAGAGAAAAGGAAAGAGAGAGAAATGGAGTGAGAGACAGCAAAGAGGAAGGGAGTGAGAGAGAGAGAGAAAGAGAGTAAGAGAGAAAGGGAGTGAGAGAGAGAGAAAAGGAGAAGATGGAAATGGAGTGAGAGAGAGGACAGAGGGAGAGAGAGAGAGAGAGAGAGAGAGAGAGAGAGGTTTTCCCCCAATTCTGGTCCCTTGCTGTATCGTTTATAAACTGTTTTTATTCATTTCCTAACTTTATTATTATTCCACTGAATGTTCAGTACTGGTCCCTCCAATTCTCCAAAGCCCTCTTGCAAGTTTTTAAAACACAGAATATAGAGTAATATAACAAAGTCATAAAATGGGGCAGGCTTGCTTAACAGATCTTTCACTTAGCAAACTAAATGTTGGGGTCAACTGTGGTCGCCCTATGAGGACTGCCTGTGTAAGTCAAGGACTACCTGTGAAAGTAAAAGTAATGAAAGGCAGACGAGACAGGAAAGCTCATTGTCTAAGTTGTGGCCATCTTGCAACTGTCAGAGCTTCTGGGGTAGCTTACACAGCGCTTGAATAACCCCATCTATAACAGTCATGTCCAAAGAACACAGAACAGAGACTCTGTTTCTCTTCCTGGAATAATCACTTTTAATCACCTGTGGGCTCTGGCAAACTTTCTCCTGCAGATTGAGCCACGTTTTATAGGCCAATATAATTCAGTCAAGCTTCGCGATGCCGTATCAGATGTGCGAGCATTAGGAGTCTCTGCTTTGTGCGTGCCTGTTTCTCCTTTCTTTCTTTCTTTCTTTCTTTCTTTCTTTCTTTCTTTCTTTCTTTCTTTCTTTCTTTCTTTCTTTCTTTCTTTCTTTCTTTCTCTCTCTCTTTCTTTCTTTCCTCTCTCTCTCTCTTTCTTTCTCTCTCTCTCTCTCTGTCTGTCTGTCTGAGTTTTTTTTCTCTCTGTTTCTCTCTTTCTATGTGTATGAGTCTGTCTCTCTTTCTCTCTTGTGTCTCTGTGTATTCTATTTCTCTCTCTCTGTTTCTCTCTCTCTCTGTGTCTGCGCGTCTGTTTCTCTCTCTCTCTCTCTCTGTCTGAGTTCCCCCTCCACTCTCTGTCTTTCTCTCTCTCTCTCTGTATGAATCTGTGTGTCTGTTTCTCTCTTGTGTGTCTGTGTTTCCCCCCCTCTGTTTCTCTTTCTTTCTTTCTTTCTTTCTTTCTTTCTTTCTTTCTTTCTTTCTTTCTTTTTTTCTTTCTTTCTTTCCTTCCTTCCTTCCTTCCTTCCTTCCTTCCTTCCTTCCTTCCTTCCTTCCTTCCTTCCTTCTTTCTTTCTTTCTTTCTTTCTTTCTTTCTTTCTTTCTTTCTTTCTTTCTTTCTTTCTTTCTTTCTTTCTATGTGTGTGTGTCACTGTGTCCTCCCCCACCCACGTCTCTGTTTCTTTCTCTCTATGTTTGAGTCTGTCTGTCTATGTCTCTTTGTGTGTCTCTCTGTGTGTCTGTTTCTCTCTCTCTCTCTCTGTGTGTGTCCCTGTTTCTCTGTTTTTCTCTCTCTGTGTGTTTTCTAATTTTTCTTTCTGTTTCTCTCTCTATGTTCTGTGTGTCTATTTCTCTGTCTGTATGTGTCTCTCTGTGCGCATCTGTGTGTTTCTCTCTATCTCTGTCTCTGTCTGTCTATCTGTCTGTATCTCTCTCTCCTCCCCCACTTGTGTGCGTAAAAAGCCAAAAAGAGCAGTTCCCTCTTGTGATCAAAGACCACACCCCTCCTTTTTTAATCTGTGTTGTGAATCCAGTAGGCTAGGTTAATACTCTCTAAGCAAATTAAATGTACTGTTTGGTCTTGACTCAAAAGTCCATCTGATCCGCTGCAAAACAATTTGGATTATTTTGTGAATAATGTTGACCTGTCCAGCTTTTGTTACCCACATTTCTCTCCCTTAACATTTTGGATGCTGGTTATTTTTAGAGCAACTTAAAGCAATTTTCCTCCAAGAAGAATTTTGCAATTCAGTCTGGCACCTCCAGATAAAACAGTCTGTCAATTTTTGGGAAAAAGGATCTCAACCTGGGTGGCTGTCCTTGAAAACCCCTCCCCCCTTTTTTGGTCATGATCCTCCCTTTCTATATATTCGACCTGAAGTCAAAAAGAAGAAAAAAGAGGAGAGGAAGGTGGGGAGGAGGAAGGAAGGAAGGAAGGAAGGAAGGAAGGAAGGAAGGAAGGAAGGAAGGAAGGAAGGAAGGAAGGAAGGAAGGAAGGAAAGATATAATAACAGAGTTGGAAAGGACCTTGGAAGTCCCCTAGTCAAACTCAAATAGGAGCCCCTATCATTTCAGACAAATGGTTGTCCAATCTCTTCTTAAAAACTTCCAGTGTTGGAGAATTCACAACTTCTAGAGGCAAGTCTGTTAGATCGGAGGCGGATCGGTTCGACAGAGACGCGAGACCATGTACGTGAGTTCAGCTCTTTATTAGGTATAGGTAAAGGTCTGGGAATGCGAGCCGCGGCAGCCCTTCATATAGGGTTGGCTCGCGGCTCGGCAGCCAATGGCAGCACTTTGAATCTCCCGTGATCGGCACAGCCAATCGTGGTAGATTCCCAGTGCTCCAATCACGGCCGACCTGTCAACCAATCAGGTCTCTGCTGGTCCGGACCAATCGGGTGTGAGGGTTTCGGAGTATGCTAATATCATACACCCCTCCCCCCTTGGTTTCGTCTTGCGGTGCGTAGTGATGTAGTCGCGTAGGTAGGCGGGGCTTCTCCCCTGCCTACTTGACCTGCGCGGTTCAGTTCTGGTGTGGTTGTCGACCGGTTCGGACACCTCCTCTGTCGCTCCGGTTCCTTGGGATGGAACCGCCTGGAACTTTGAGCTGGGCCTTTCTTGGTAGCTTCCTCCCGGTCCTCCTGGGCTGGTTGAGCTGCCGCTTCTGCTCCCGCTTGGTTTTTCCTGGCCGGGTGAGCTGGTTTGGCTGCTTCTTCCAGGTGAAGACCCCGGGGTTTCGTGCTCCATTGGTCCTGCGTCTACAGGTGAATAGCATTGGTTTATTGGTTTATTTATTCTAGGCGGGGGGGGGGTTTCTGCTTGCGTTAGTTAGTTCTCTTCAGTTCTTTCTCTATCACTTACCGATTCCCCCCCCTTCTAGTTTCTTGTTCGGGTGTTTGGCTGGTTGTGGCGGCTATTCTTGACCTAAGTTGGTTTATGTGCCGTTTCCAGTTTTTCCCGTCGCTAGTTTCCAATCGGTATGATAGGAGCCCGGTTATTTGGGTGATTGTTGCTGATACCCAGAGTGGTTCTCCTGTGAGATTTTTGGCATATACTAGGTCCCCTATGTTGAATGTTCTGTGTTTGCTGGAGGAGCCTGGGGGTTTGTCTGGGTTATATGTTGGGTGCATTCTGTCTAGTGTTGAGCGTAGTTTCCGGCCCAACATTAGTTCCGCCGGGCTTTTCTTTGTGGTTGCGCTAGGTGTAATGCGTTGAATGAGGAGCATTTTATTGATTTTGTCCTGTATATTGGCTGTTTCTATTTGCTGGATGGCTTTCTTGGTGTATTGGACCATGCATTCCGCCCGCCCGTTCGCCGCCGGGTTTGCCGGTGCAGTTAATGCATGGCGTATCCCTTGGCCTGCCAGAAATTGTTCAAATGCTAGTGCAGTGAACTGGGGCCCATTGTCCGACACTATTACGTCTGGCAGGCCGTGCGTAGCAAAAAGTTTGCTCAGTTTCCTTATCACCGCTTCCGTCGTGGTTGACTTCATGGTGCTTACCTCCAACCAGTTGGAGTAAGCATCTACTGTGGTAAGGTACATATGTCCCTTGGTTGGGCCCGTGAAATCTATATGAATTCTGGACCACGGACCTCTTGGTTTTTCCCATTCTTGGGTTAGGGTGGCGGGCGGATTGGATCTGGACTCTTGGCATTGTTTACATTTGGCAACCCAGGTTTCGATCTGTTTATCCATTCCTGGCCACCATGCGTAGCTTCTGGCCAGGCTTTTCATCTTAACCACCCCCGGGTGCCCTTCATGCAACATTCCCAATACCTTTTCCTGTAATTTTTCAGGAATTACCACTCTGTCCCCCCAAAGTATGCAGCCCTTTTCAGCAAAGAGTTCAGTTTGTCTGTTCCGGAAGGCTCTGAATAGTTCGTCTATGTCACCTTCCAGCCACCCTTTTCCCACCCAGCTCAAGACTTGCGCCAGCCCTTGTCTTTATTTGTTTCTCTGGCAATGTCTGGCGCGGTCACGAGTGGGTTGGATATTGTCTCTATTTGGAGTACCTCTGTTGTGGGTGCCGGGTCATCTTCCCAGTCTGGTAAGGGTGACTGGCTCAAGGCATCTGCATGGGCGATGTCCTTGCCGGGTCGGTGTACCAGCTGGTAATTGTATGCTGCTAGGAATTAGGACCACCTCGTCATTCTTGGTGATAGAATGTTCGGTGTGGCCCTGTTCCCCGCCAGGATTCCTAGCAGCGGCTTGTGATCCGTGATGATTGTNCTCCTTGTCGAGCTGGCTGTAGTTCCTCTCTGGCTTAGAAAGTGTCCTTGATGAGAAAGCGATGGGTGCTTCCCTCCCGTCTGGTAGCTGGTGGCTGAGGATGGCGCCGATTCCAAAGGGTGACGCGTCGCAAGTTACCGTCAATGGCAGAGTCTCGCTGTACTGGATTAGTACCGCGTCGGATGTTAGCAGGTTCTTTGTGTTGTTGAAAGCGCTCTCCTCCCGTGCTCCCCAGGTCCAGGTGGCTGTTTTATCTAACAGCCTATGTAGCGGTTCCGCCACGGTCGCCTTTTGAGGTAGGAAGACATTATAAAAGTTTAACAGTCCCAAAAAAGCCTGTAATTCCGTTTTGTTTTTTGGTCACGGTGCTTCCCTTATGGTTCTCAGCTTGTTTTCTGTGGGGTGAATCCTTTGTTTGTCTAGGAGGTACCCCAGAAATTCGACCCTTTTGGCCCATAGCTGGCACTTCCCTTTCTTGACTTTAAGCCCCGAGTCTCTGAACTTCTGCAGTACCTCCCTCAACCTGGCTTCTAGTTGTTTCTCATTTTTCGCGGCCACCAAGACGTCATCAAAGTAGGGCACCACCCCTTCTATTCCCTGGAGGAGTCTTTCCATAAGGCTTTGGAAGACCCCAGGTGCCACGCTGACTCCAAACTGGAGCCGGTTGCAGCGGAAAGCCCCTCGGTGCGTTACGATGGTTTGGGCTTCTGCTGTTGTGGCGTCGACCGGCAGTTGCTGGTAGGCTTGCGCCAGGTCGAGCTTTGCAAAGATCCGGCCTCCCCCCAGTGAGTGCAGAAGATGCTGGACTACTGGGACGGGATATGCGCTTTGTTGGAGCGCATGGTTTAGGGTGGCCTTGTAGTCACCACAAATTCTCACTGACCCATCTGGCTTGATGGGGGTGACAATTGGGGTCTCTCACCAGGCATGATTGATCAGTTCCAGCACCCCTTGTGCGATGAGCTTATCGAGTTGCTCATCGATCTTGGGCTTGAGTGCAAAGGGCGCTCACCTGGGCTTAAGGCGGATTGGCGCGATGCTTGGGTCTATATTAAATGAGATAGGGGACCCCCGGTACTTGCCTAAACGGTCATCAAAGACTTCCCGGAAGTCCCTCACGAGCACCACTTCCCAGTCTGCCTCTCCGATGTGGTGTATGCCAGTAACTTCAATGCCCAGGGGTGCGAACCACTGCAGTCCCAACAGGCTCGGCTGATCTCGATCGACGATCGTCATGGGTAGCATTTCTGTGTGGCCCTTGAAGGTGACTTTAAAATGGCCTCTGCTGACTACAGGGATTCAGTTTCCCTGATAGTCTTTGAGGGTTTGTGTTTGGTCTTCCAGTTCTTGGCGGCGGATGGTGGGGACCAGGGGCTTGAGTGTGCGCCAGGAGACCATTGAGAGGAAGGATCCTGAGTCCACCTCCATGTTGCATTGCTGGTCTTCTATCCCGACTGTCACATATACCTTCCTGGCGTCGCTGGTGGAGGAATGGCCGATGATGACATTCTGGTGTGTTTCCTCTCTCTGTCTCGTCTCCTGGAGTCGCCTGTTCCGACCTTCTTGGCTCCAGCGGTTCGCCGTCTGGCGATCATGGGTCCTGGTGGGGGTGCTGTCTCTCTGTCGGGGGCTGGCATCTCGTCGTCGCGGGCTGTAGTGCTTTTTATTCCAGCACACTTTGGTGATGTGCCCCCGTTTCTCGCAATGCCTGCAAATGGCGTCGAGAAAACGACAGTCCACTCGGGGGTGATCGCCGCCGCAGCCGGCACACTGGAACCTCAACTTACGACCTCGTGGTTCCCGCCACTCCCGCGCTGATTGGAGACGGTGGATCTCCTCCTCCTCGTCTTCGGTTTCTGAGAAGTCGTCGATGTCGCTGTGGTGTGTGGTTGTGTGGTCTGTCGCTGGTCACCTCTCGGGGGTCAACGTTGCCTCTCCAGCCGCCGCTCGTGGCATGATGCTCGATTGTCGCATCCGAGCCACTGATTTCTTGGCCGCTTCCGCTGCAGCGGCTTCAGTGAGGGCATCAGTGAGGGAGATGTCCCCCTTTGCCATGATGCGGCTCTGGAGGATGGGGTCTCAGAGTCCCAGGATGATGCAGTCTCGCAGGGCCTCGTCCAGGTCAGTGAACTCGCACAAGCCCCCTAGGTCCCGTAGTGCCGCTATGAAGTCACCCAGCCCCTCGCCCTCACGTTGATCCCGCCTGTAGAAGTCGTGCCGCTGGATGAGGATGGGCATGACGGGGGCATAGTGGCTTCGCAGCAGGGGCTCGAGATCGTCCCACTCCATCGCCTTGACGTCCATCGGTTTGGCCAAGGCTTTGGCCATCTTGAAGACTGCGGGCCCACAGTGCATGAGGAACATGGCTCGTTTCTTTTGGCCATTGGCGTCCTTGAGGTTGCTACTCTTGAGGAACATTTGGAACCTATCGGTATAGGATTCCCAGTCGTCAGTAGCAGGGTTGAAGGGAGCGGATGGTGAGTTGTTTCCGGCCATTCTGCTTGTTGCTGCGTGCAGCCTCGCCACGTGCTGGATGGTCTCCTTTTCTCACAATCCCACCCTCGTCGCCAGTGTTAGATCGGAGGTGGATCGGTTCGACAGAGACGCGAGACCATTATGTGAGTTCAGCTCTTTATTAGGTATAGGTAAACGGTCTGAGAATGCGAGCCGCGGCAGCCCTTCATATAGGGCTGGCTCGCGGCTCGGCAGCCAATGGCAGCACTTTTTTTTTTTTTTTTAAATAAATTTTATTTTCAAAACACACAATACATAAATACACATAAACACAAAACATAAAAA